>JAOBYH010044114.1:0-12168 GCA_025403525.1 Umimayanthus kanabou | reverse complement strand
AATAACATAAACACAATTGACTCACTAAGTGACTTATAATAACCCAAGCACAATTGACTCACATAGTGACTAATAATAACATAAACAGAATTGACTGACTAAGTGACTAATAATAACAAACACAACTGACTCAGTGACTAATAATAACAAACACAATTGACTCACTAAGTGACTAACAAAAACATAAACAAACACAATTGGCTCACTAAGTAACTAACAAAAATATAAACAAACACAATTGACTCACTAAGTGACTAATAAGAAGATAAACAAACACAAAAGATTGCGGTAGCTGATTGTAAGATTTCAACCAAAGACTGTGGTTCGAAAAAGTTTGCTCTCACATATTTACTGCACGTTTGTTTAATATGTGTTACTCTTCCGACACGTCATTTGTCAGTGATATCTTTTACTCATTTGCTTCAAAATAAAGCAGCTTACCGCCAGTAATAAAACAAGAAAAACAAGTTTTTAAAATAATTAATGTAAGATAACACCAAAATTAGTAACTTCAGCAAATTTGAAGGCGTTTAGTTGTTTTTCAGCGTGGTGTCTTCCCAAACCTGCTGACATTTTAATACAGTGAGTTGTAGAAAGCGCATCACACGGATAATACTCTCCCAAAATCTGTCAAACTCTGTATGTAAACTTGTCAAGGACCTGATTACTTGGCAAATTTCAGCCCGGGGTGAGAACTCCTGTCAAGAATTTGGTCGTACCAAAAGGTCGTACTCGTCTAATGACGGGGACTAGCTGGGTTTTGATCGATGTTGTACACGTTTTTTTGACACAAGAACCAGATAACTTGTTTGTCCGATCGCTATTCTGGTTCAATAGTCTGTTTCATTAACTTCTACAAATAAACTCATATTATATGGTGTGCCCCTTTCACTTTATAAACTGGTTTGTTTCTTGTATATAAAACCATCCATTCGGAACTGTTCGTCTTTATTCCTTAATCGGCTTTTTTCAGCTGGCCAAGTAGCTTGGCTAATTGGCAGGCGATGAATGCAATGCAGCGCTACTAAATAAATACAGGGGTGTGCAATTTGAAAAACAATAATGATAATAATAAATATTAATATAAATTAATATAAGTAATCTCAAAATTAAGTTTCATTTAAGAACCCAACCCTAAACCTAACCTTAACCTTAACACCATTGACTCATACCTCATGACAAACTTGACTCGTAAAACAATGCTTCTCGAAATGTGTGAAGAACAAGTTTGTAAAAGCAGAAGAGTGTATGCCATAACTGCGAAACTGCCCGTTCAATTTTGGTTGTAATTTTATCGCCTCACACGTATGCATTTCAGTTACGAAAACATAATTAACTTGCCTCGAGTATACGCTATAAGTAGTAATTTGTTTATGGTAAAAATATAGCTCAGTTATGAAGTGAAATGCATAATAAACGTTTTAAAGCATTATGAAAAAAATAAAGCAGGAAAATGGGTTCATTGTTTTTGTCATATGCCGTTGCTGTGTGAGGGAGAGTGTGTGGCTGTGGCAGTGGGGGTAGGAGATGGGGGGTTGGTAGCGGTGTTGGGGGAGAGGGGGGTGGTGATCAGTAGGGAGTGGGGAAGGAGTGTTAATATGTTCTTAACTGATACCTTCGTCTTCGGTATATCTGGACGAACACTGCGTATCCTTAGAGAAACAGAGAGAGAGAGAGAGAGAGAGAGAGAGAGAGAGAGAGAGAGAGAGAGAGAGTGTTGTGGTATTTTGTATACACTATCTACAATTTGCTGGTGAAGCTAAAAGGAATTATCAATACAGTAAAAACCCGCATAAAAGAACATGCCTTTTCCATTTCAGGCTGATTTTGTTCTTATACATCGGGAACTTTCTGCAAAATCAGCCTGAAGATGTTCTTAAGGTGTTCTTAAAATTATTTCTGGAAATTATATACTGCATATACTACGAACAGTTGAAATTAATATGCAATCACAATGTTTCATTAAATGAATTGATGATACTAGCTTTAAGTGAATAAATTTTAAAAGGCAATAATAATAATAATAATAATAATAATAATAATAATGATAATAATAATCTGATATTACATTGGGGGAGGAGCAGCAGTCCCTTGAAGGCCGTTTTAGTCTAACTGGCACCCATTTTATATATAAGAACATTTTTTTCATTATGTCAGGCTGACTTTGTTCTTATGTATGTGGTACTTTGTTTGCTGAATTTCATCCTGAGTGTTCTTAATCCACTTGTTCTTTTATGCGGGTTTTTACCGTAAAAGAACAAACAAAGAGGAAATTATTGAGTGACCAAAAACTATTCTGCAACGTTGCACTGTACAGAATCGTGTCTATGACTGAAGATTGTAAATACGAACGGTTGAGTTGGTTTATAAAGATATTAGGGAAAAAGAACTTATCGCGTACACAACACTGTGCTTCGTTGCTACACTATTGCAATGCAATCTTTCTCTTCCCATCAACTTTGTGGATAAGAACATGTACAGTGATAACAAATATCGACTTCCCTTATTATTAAGCTTTCCCTTTATTTTCATTTGCAAACTTGGGATGACGGAAAATGAAGTGTACAATTCAAAGCAATGAGTGGGTGTACGGGAAGGATCTGGGAATTAGAGCATCACAACTCGCAAATCTGTATAAGCTTTTTCTTCTCCTCACCAGGCGCATGACTGTTACATCCGCAGATGATCTCGTGTGAAGTAAATACACCACAGGGAAAGTCAAACCCTCTTGTTTGTATCCGTTTTGAGATCATTAGTTTTTCTAAACGCCTGCGTTAACCGTCTGTGTTTTTCGGACACTAAGTCGCATTTCAATCAAAGGGAACAATGAAGTGATTATGTTTTTCCCGTTACAGAATCATGTCACTGGAACTTTTGTGTAAATATTTACCATGGCTCCCGGCAGTGAGGTAATCAGCTTTTCATAAATGTTCGATTCTTAAGACGTGAAAGGTGCCGATTGAGTCAGGCAATAACGTGATAAAAGCCTTAACTAATCATTGCGCGGTGCTGGCTGTCCAATGCGGGCCTTAGCTGACCTTTATTGGTTATTTAACAAACAAATAACCTGACACAATTGAGGACGTATTATAAAGCAAACAGTGCTGGTGGTCCGTGCATGCACCAAGAGATTATATCAAGATTTTTCTTGAGGCAAAAGCTCCTAGTTGATTTAAACCCTCTAACGTGCGAATTCCGTTTCGGCTACTGGAAGGTCACTGTCGGCTCTTTGAGAGGGGAAACCGGAGGGAAACCACCACACTGAAGGTACCGTCCTTACAGCTAGTTTAGCCCCATTGTGGACTGTTTACACGAACCAAGTTCAGCCACAGTTTATCCTGCAACTTTCCTGTCCACGCGAAGGTGTTTGTGTTTTCAAGTTTTACAGTCCTGGTTAGACTGCAAGAGTATTGCTAGTCAGGGCGGCTGACTCGTTAGAATCGTAACAAAGATCGGTAGACAATGTACTCATCCCGTCAGATCTGCCACTATTCGCCCTACTACTGCCAAACCCATTTTCACCAGCCTGGTTATCACTTACAACCATCCTATTACCAGCCCTACAAGTGGAATTTGGCTTTCGCGGGTTATCACGGAGCGGGCTTTCTGTACCCGGGCCAAGATCAGGACGCACTGCCCAAGCCTCCCTTCTCGTACGTCGCTCTCATCTCCATGGCCATAAAAGAGGCGGCGAATCAGAAGATCACACTCAATGGAATCTACCAGTTTATCATGGAGAATTTCCCCTACTATCGCTTAAACAAGCGCGGATGGCAGAATAGCATTAGGCATAACCTCTCCCTTAACAAGTGCTTCGTGAAGATAGCACGCGAGCGCTCGGACCCCGGTAAAGGATGTTACTGGTCTCTCGATCCTTCTTACAAAAATATGTTTGAAGACGGAAATTTTAGGCGGAGACGAAGGAGACAAAGACCTTATGATGAAAACGAAAACGAAGACTTTTCGATTTCTTCACGAAAAGTCAACGTGCAGCCGGGAAACACAGGGGACAGAAGTGAAGCAGAAGACATCGAAAGCAAAACCAATGCTCCACAAACCACGAAGCAGATCTCAGCCGAAACAAATGGACAAGACAGAAGAAGTGAAGCCTATTGGCCGGGCATAAACACTGAGCAGAAAGTTAGACTGGGTACTGCCGAAGCAAAAACACAAGGCTTTGTTAGTTCTCATCCTTTTAGTATTGTGAGTCTTCTGCGCGGAAAAGACAAAACTACGGCGAAACAGCCCAGCTGAACAGACTTTTTTTTCAGAACATTTCGTTACAGTCGCTTTCACGCTTGTCGTTGAGCTACTTCAAAGTCAAACAGTCTGCTATTCATTTGACTTACGAGCTTAACTTGCCTTTAAAGCAGTGTCTGATAGTCTTTTAGAATAACTATGACTTACTTTTAACCTTTAATGAAGCCTAATGCAACATAGAGCATCTGCCAAGCAGACATTATGACTTAAAATGTAGTACAGCAACCAAAAAACCGTACAGACACCGCCAAAAGTAAGAACTAGACTTATTACCTCGCTAAGTCCGATGCCGTTTCAGGCTATTTTATATTTCAGTTTTATCAGTACTTAACTATCAGTATTTACGGCTAAACGTTGGAACATTGAATGCTCAATCGTTAAACTTAAAGGAAAATGAGCTGGAACAATGGAACTGGTTACAAAATGACCTCTAGTTTAAGCTGTTGCAGATGAAGCGAACTCACTGCACGTATAATACTGCTTCATGTGGGTCAAATATTGAGACAAGACCGTTTATGTCGCTGCTAAAAATTCGGTGATCAAAGAAACAACACGTTCTGGAAAACCACTTTGTAGATTAGTGAAACATTCAGCTAAAACTTTGGGTGAGATGGTCATTTGAAAGTCATGGTCATCTGTCTAAATATATAACTAGAAGTGTGTATCTTCTACGTGATTGTACTTAGAATAAACATTTTTCTAAGGTATTTGTAAACCTTTTGAGTTGGTGTAAATATTGATCGTGACGTGAATAAACAAATACGAGACGAAAGTCTGTCAATTGTTTTTAAGAAGAAAGAAAGTACTTTAAATATTTTCTTGTAATTCTTCATATAGGAGACAAGTTGCGCGAATGAAAACCCATCGCAAACCTTAGAACTCCTCTTTCATCTTGTTCTTTTGTTTTTGCATTGTTTTCATAATGCAAAATAGAATTCCAAATAACTGACTAAACGATGCTAATTTCCGGTTTAACGAGTCGGATTGTCTGCGTTAAAGACACTTGAATACTTTCGAATTGCAGCATTTTCCTGTTTAACTCTTCTTCAAAAGGCTTGATATTTCCTCTAACAACATGTATGTTTAACAATTGTTTTCCCCACCAAACAAATGCATAATCCAGATGTGCCAATCTAAACATTTATCATTTGGAAAGTCAGCAATCCACGAGTCTCACCGTAAACTTTCTTAAATATTTCAAATATTATGTCTTGACTTATTCAGAAATTTTCTAAAGTCTAAGAACATTTGAAATGGTTTGATCTGCCAATTTAACAAGCTTAATTTTTTGTCTCGTAGTAAAACACTCCGCGAGCTATATAATCCGTAATCGGAAGTATATAGAGTGTACCAGAGAGAACCTTGTTCCATGTTCGTTTTGGTTATTTTTAGATCACCCTTTCCTGAAAGTAAAGTGTTTTACCTTTTGCATTGAAGAAACGAAAAACGGACTGTTATAGCAATCTAACTGAAACCCAAAATTGAACAAGCGACATATTTGTTTTGCCATCGCTTAGTTCTTCAAAACAAAACAAAACAAAATGAACTTAAAACGCTTAGAAAATAATAATGTTTCAAACATCTGGCCTGGCTTTTATTTAGTAACGGAAGACCCTTTGAGTTGGTTGGCAAAAATGGCACTGATCCGGTGTATTGTTTGCGGTACAAAAACCATCCGATTCGATCGAATTAACTAGTAAAAACATCTGAATGCAGATAACTTTTAGTCAAAGCCGCTTCCTGTGTCCAGTGTAAAAAACTAAGCCTTATCCAAAACACTCTTTATGAATAAAATTCTAAATACTAAAATAGGCATGGGATATTTTTTCAGTTTCAATGACCATAGTATGAGAAATGTTTTTAAACTTACTTTACTCACCAATGACAAAATTATTTACTCCCCCCCCCCCCCCGCCGCAAGGAAAATATGTTTCTCTCCTTCAATCTTGTGATGTGTGATGGGATACAACTTGGAGTTTTTTTTAAAAAGATTTGTTCGGTTTCACATAAGTTTATAAAGCTTTGCGAATTGCCATAACAAAGGAAAACTTGATACCTTTTACCATTTCCACGCAAAACAATTGTAATATAGTAGCTACGAAACATTTATTGTTAATAGTTCTCTTGTTTCAACAAGCTCTTCTGTTTATTAGTCAATTTAAGTAACTTATAGAAACAAAAAGTCTTCACAATATCTATTTGCTCTGTTTAAACTACAGTTTCATTCTTTTATTAAAATTAAAAATATTTTATTCCAGTCTCCTCCGTAAATAAAATAAAATAAAATAAAATGAAATGAAATGAAATAAAATAAAATAAAATAATGATAATTTTCTTGTTGTTAAGACCATAAAAGTTCTTACACCTATTTTGAGAATATAAATTGGCAAAAAGCAAGACTACTGTTCAGTTTAGAACTATATACATGCAACTGTTTAACATGATGTTCGCTATAAGGTAAAAATTATTAAAATTTTACGGGCTAAGTTAAAACATTTTCGACACAGCGGTCATGATACTCACATAACTCCAATAAAATAGACACGTAAGTATTTTCAAAAATGCTTTTTTGAATTTATATTTTTCAGAAATACAACAACTTGTACAGTACATCAAATAAACAAATCGGTTGACTAAATTATGGTGAAACCAAGGTATTTCTGCACTTTCTGCTGACGACAAGTTATCGGTAACCTTTGCAGCCTTTAAGTACTGCAATTTGCTTTACAGCTTTCCATTTCTCCAAATTGCTTATGTTATCTAAACTAAATGTTTTTTCTCTTTGTCTTTCACATCCCCGAAATCCAGCTTCAACCATTGCGATAATGTTCAGACGTCCTGCTGCAGCCATGCTCACTCAGAAAATACATATTATGTTGAATTAACAATTCAGATGCTTCAAATAACTGTAGCTACGACATGATTTATTCATTTTCTGGCCGGGATTGAGTTTGGCACGGTGCACTTGAAGTCAGAACCAGGTCTTAAGGCTTAAACCCGGGTCAAATGAGCATATTAAAGAGTTTCATTAGAGCTGAGTGATCAGCTTTGTTCAACTCTCATGCGATCAAACAAGGATAAGAGTCCATGAGAGTTGACAAGCCACAAGGGTCGCTCAACGAACGTGTGAAAACTCTCATCAACTCTAGCGAAAATTTTAAACATGTTCAAAATTGATTTGAGCGCTTGAGAGTCGTTGAGAGTGCATTAAAGGTTTTAAAGTTGGCGGTTAAACGAGAGCGAGAGTTTGAACTCTCACCAAGAATTGTATCACTCTACAAACGTAAAACCTGCAATACATTTAAAAGATTAAGTATCGAATGAATCTGGTTTGTAAACATCTAAAGAGCATTTGGCTTACTCAGTTTTTGTGCGAGAGGCTATCTGCAATTCTGTATCCCGGCAAAACTAAAACAGAGATAAAGTCATTGTATTAAGCAGTTCGTAAATAATGTATCTATGAAATAACAATCCGAGAGTGATCAGTACAATACAAGCTTTTATACCTTATGAAAACCAGATAATTTTTGCCACATTTTTTGACAAAAATATGGCAAATTCAGCCAACAATTATTCTTAAATTCTTATTTTATCAGGGAAGGCGTTGTACTTGCCAGTTGAAAACTGTAGAAAGGTTTTTACCGTTTCTATGGTCCCAAATCTAAGTCAAGTCAAATCCTAGGATTTAGTTTACATCGTCTTTTAAAAGAATTTCGGTAAAACTTAGCCTCAGAATTGGAACTCGTTTAAAGTTTTGCTCTTATAAAGGAGCTGAAAGCGGGTAATCCAAATGACTGCTTATAATAGAATATGGGCGTTTTCACTCGGTATATACTTTGTCGAGTCAACAACGCAATATGTAAAAAATCTTTTCGTAATTTAGTCTCAGTGTTGCTTTCGAAAGAAACAATACTTGATCTGCATGTAACATGTTTTGATCAACCACCAATACTGATACGACTTTGCGCATATGTTGAGATGATATCAGAAAGGCTGTCCCCGAACTCAAGCCAAAGCTAAAAGGCCCTGCATACGTTGTGTTCAAAATATAAATCTTGTTTAGTTGTTAGCTGGTTCAGTGTCTCAAAGTCACGACAAACTGTTCGTTTTATATTGTTTCCCTTTATTAAAAGCGAAAAAAAAAATGCTACTCCGATCAACAAACAATTACTGAACGTCTGAAGAAGTCCGAGTGGTTGGTGTACTAAAGTACTTGATACTTGGTCTTCTGCTTTTGGCAGCTTGGTTAAAAATCTGTTGATGTTTTTGCTGTTAAATTGAAGTTTTAAAGGTGATACAGTTTCTCTTTCTTCCCCCTTTGTTAAAAATGCGATAGAATATGTCCTTAAGCAAAGTAAAGTTTAATCCTTGACAGTGAAATTAACATCTTTAGGAATGTGTGCTATTTTTCGTGAATGCAAAGGATAACAATCCTAACGAATTAGCAGTTGGTTTGAGAGAGAGCCAACATGACGAACATCTAACCTGTCATTAGTTGTTAGTTTAAAAATGAAACTGACACCGTTACAGGCTGTGAGAATCATTTGGCGACCCTGTAGGTCCGTGATATTTTATGCTGAGAAAACATGCATCACTAAACGCATCATAGAATAGAAAATAAATGATGTGTTTAATGAAAAAATGTTCAAGATTATCTATGATTGCACAGTTGTGTAGGTAATGACAATCAAAATATATTACATTTCATTTTTCCTTTGATTTATATTATGTAACAACACTCTTCCAAAGGATGTTCAAACCAACATCCTACCAAAAACAACCATTTCTTTTCAACAACTTCTCAATTTTTACAATAAATATACTTCTCGTGTTAAAACAATGTTATGTGATCTAGTTTTTGACTCGGTAAAAGCAAGGTCTGCTAAGACTGAGCTTCGTATATTGTGACATCGTTTTGATTTTCATAGTCTCTTTACACATATTTCCTTTAATGTCAGATTAAAATGTTATACAACGAAATCCATATTCGATGTAACTAAACAGTATGATTCAGTCATCAGTCATAAATGAAAAACCAGTATCATTATTAAAACTATTGTCGCAGTTGTTTCAATAGTTTCTAGCAATTTTACAATAGCAACAGCTTTGAAAAAAGGCAAGTAAAGCTGTTAACATTAAATTTAAAGTAAACAGTATCTGGTTTCCTAATTCACATACAGAAACAGTTTTACATGCACGATAACACAAAGTTTCCCGAGATACCAAAATGAGTTTGGCCTCTTTCAAAAATTTAATAAACTGCCAGCCCACCATATTACCATATTGATAGAAACTTTACACGCCCTCAATATCTTTTTAGTGGTGAGTCAAATTTTTCGCCATATATATCATTCGCATAAACACAATCATGAAAACGTCCCAGATCAGGCATTTTTCAAGTTTTCGCTGGACCAAGAGTAAATACGTCAGTTTCAGCCAAGTTAAACTAAACTGAAAACAAAACACCATACATGTATTGCATACGAGCTATAAATAGACAACTCCAGTGGTCGTTTAGTCGCATTGAGCCATAATTATTAAATGAAGTAATTGGCATGTTTTGCAAGCAATTGGTTCAGTCCACAAAAGAAATAGCAGGGAGTGCCACCCTAAATATAATAGACAACTTTGAAAAACTACAATTCACAAACCATTTGGCTTTCATTCAGCAGATTTGGGGATGTCAAACCTAACCGTTAACTGCGGGGTTAAGCCGTGTGCTACTGAGGTGCTTAAACCTGATAAAGTAGAACGCATGTACAAAACGTGATTACACGCTTTCCGGCGTTTACAAGAAAGGCTGCCTTATGACTCTTGCAATAACTAATTTCTGCCCCTTTTTGTAAATTTTAAATTTGTTTTGATTTTTTTTTAGATACAGGGTCCCTCTGGATATCAGCCGGTGAGCTGAATGGGCCACCTATAATATAGATACAGCGTCCCTCTGGATATCAGCCGGTGAGCTGAATGGGCCACCTTATATAAATACAGTTTTATCCTACACTCTTGTTTTTGTAAGAACCTTTTTTTACAAGAACATGAGGCTGAAAATGCCCAAAATTTAAGAACATTCTAAGAACACACCCGAGGCTGAGGAAAGGCGAAGAAGTTTAATTTTGGATACTGCACAAGATCATGGAAATAGTTTCTTTCTGGGCTAATGTTCATCAGTGCAACATCGCCTTTAGTGTTGTACATGTTACAAGTTTGTTTTAATCAATTTGTATTTATTATTATGTATCTTTCTTGCCGGCCAGGGTAGCGGCTAATTCAATAAAGCGTGTTTGTGCTTCCGGTTGGTTTGTACGAATGGAAAATAACAACTGCACACCCAATACTAACAATTATGTTTAAGAACATTTTAAGAACATTTGAGGCTGAAGTCCTCAAAATATTTTAAGAACATTCAGCCTCGGCCCAAATATTAGACGTTCTTATAAAGAAAGAGTGGATCCCAAGGACAAACTCTCTGTTGCTTGGTTTGTACGGTACCTCGTGACTCACATGAGCCAACCTAAGCGGGTACAATCACTAATGCAATTATGTATAATGTGAAAGGGTTATTTTTCTAAATCATTCAACTAATAATTTTAAATGCTTTAATGAAATCTGAAAATACAAAACATACAAATTTTGTTGTAGTCTTTTTAATCCTTCCTTTAGGAGAGTGAAACACTGATCTTATTTCACTTTCAAGGCTAAAATTAATCTACTTGCTTTGGAACCTTGAATCTGTTCACGCTGCTCTGTTCAAGTCTTTCGACCACTTGCGGCTATGTACACGCGACAACATTTTATAAGTACAAAGGCCACAAACGGTGCCGACTATCAAGTGAGACAAAGTCGACAGCTGGATTGGAAGGCAAAAACTCTAGTGAAGTCCAATCACTGTGATTTTCATGATAAATTTCAAAAGAAATATTCAAAAGTCTAACAGCAGTTTCTCTCAGGGGGTAGAGCTTCGCCAGGCTGTCTCCAGCCATGCTGGGTGACTAGGAAGGAATTTTCCGCCTGCAGTGCGACAAATTAATATTGTTGTACTTTTGATGTGTTGCGAGGCACGCACGGACGACAATATCGCCACAGTTTGCACACCACGACGCCAATACAAAGTAAGTATTCTTTCATTCTTTTTCTCCATATTTCGCCTGGAGCATTTGCCAGTGTTTTCTGGCTATGCAATATAGTAGCGGTTTATGGAATTAGCTACCAAATAGACTGTCAATACACAGATTGTTACAAAAATAGCTGATTTGAATGTGTTTTCAAACTTGGTTAAATAGTGCTTTGCTTTATGTGGCGTATTTAAACATGTTTCTGAGAGGCCGAAAGGAAGAGAACTCTGCAATATTATTGTTGTGGACTGTTTAAACATCACAAAGCTACTGTATTGATAGGCACAGTGCCGATGTATTAATGACGTACATGGATTTGGTACAATCTCGGGCACAATATATTCATGGTCACGATCGAAAGCGCTTGTCATTTACCTTAACAAATGTCAAATTATATTAAATGACAAAACTGAAAGAAAGTCGAAGTCTCTTTATGGAAACAAAAGTGCTTAGGCGTTCTCTTAGAGTGTGCGAAGTATTTAGATACATTTGTGTATCTACCATTGTAAAATATAATAATTACTGCACCAAAATAAACTTGAACTTGAAATCGGAAAATTTATTGTTCTTTTCACAATAGGATTTACTCCTCTTGCTTTTGTTTACTGTGTTTTGATAAACATTCAAATAACTTTTCTTCAATTTCATACGGGGAACACTTCTTTTTATGATGAAAACTTAAGCAAGAAAGAAAAAAGAAAGAAAGAAAAAGAAAGAAAAAACTGTTTGGATTCATGCCATTAGGCTAATGAGCCTGATTTCGTAACTCTAATTTGCTGACTCTTGAGATCGC
>JAOBYH010044003.1:0-12169 GCA_025403525.1 Umimayanthus kanabou | reverse complement strand
AAACCTGTTAAATTTGTATCTATTTCTTAACTTAATTAGATGGAATTCCAGTAATAGAGTTCATGGAGAAGGCAGTGTAAGGTATGTCTATTATGTATCTGTCCATCTGCCTGTCTATTCATATGCTCTCTATCCAGATTAATATATGTATACTAATATGTCTGTCTTCGTCCATCTTTGTCCATTCTATTAACGTTCCACTAAGAATCCATCCTTCAATCTATACATGCATCCATCCATCCATCCATCCATCCATCTAATACAGACTTAGAACAAGCATATTAAGAAACAAAGAAGTCACAGTAACCTGGGGCCAGTGTTTTGGGATCTCACACTATATCACTCCGGGCCTGCGGAGGGGGAGGAGCTGGGTGGGGAGGAGGGCTTCAGTCCCCCTTTTTTGAAAATTATATAGTGACAGAGAAAAAGCGTTTTCAGCCCCCAACTTTGAGTCACTAGTCAGCCCGGCCCCCCCCCCTCCACTTTCAAAGTAGCTCCGTTGGCGGGCCTGTGTATGCAAGGGTATATATGCCATCAAACAGAACGTACAATTGTACTTGTCGAGTAGGGTGTCAGTTTTTTGTGTTACACCCATATGCAGCTAAAGATTGCTATAGAATGGTCCAGGTAACAATTGTTGTAAGTCTTTAATGGCTTTGGACCATGTTAAATAAAATTTTAGTCTTTTAAAAAATATAGAGGGACTATCAAAATATAGCTAAACTGGGCCAGATAAATGTAATCTGCAATGTTGTCTGGAAATTGATATTTGAGCAGCTTATACCTTTTGAAAATACTATTTTTAATTTGCCAAATCTGTAGTGCCAGAAGACAAGACAAATGAACATTGTGATCAAGAGCAAGAAACTGTGGTGTTACGAGCAAAAGTTAAAGAGTTGGAAGAACAGCTGGAAAAAGAGAGGAACAAGAGGACAGAGGAAAGGTCAAAGTTGAAGAACAAAATGAAAGAAATTCTGGAGAAAGAGAGGGCAATGATAGAAATGGAGAAGGACATTTGGCTGAAGAGTGTGGAATACTGGAAGACGAAAGCGGTGGCATTGGAAGGTAAAACAGCTGTTGGGTTTAAAACAGTCAAATGGCTGATATATAGTTCATGAAAGCTAAATATAATTATTTTTTCCGATGCTGTTACCTATAGCATGATACTGTACAGTACTAGCTAATTGAAATAGTTTTTACTGGATAGTTAAGCTTTCTTAAAGAATAGATGCATTGTCCCTGCTTGGTATAATTATAGTAAAATTGTTTTAACATTGGATGTACATGAGGATCTGTTGCCTTAGAATCATGCACACTTAACAGGGTCGTGGAGCTACACTGAGACTGTAGGGGCAGGGGAGGGACACTTTCTTTTGCTGACTCTTTGTAATTTTATCAATACATGTATTGGAAAGGGGGTGGCTAAAGCCAACCAGCCACCCCCTGCTCCACAGTCTACGAGGTATAGAATTAAGGGTTATACTTATTATCTTCAGTATAATAATTATATTTTAAAATGAATAGCATTTCTGTGTGTAAGCCATGCTAGTTTGTAACAATCTACTGTTGTATTAACATCAACTGTGTCATATAGCCAAACATTTATTGCCATGGATATTTAATCTCAACTGGTGATCTTGTATACATCTCTGAAAATTAGTGTGGTTTAATGTGATATAGACAACATAAATTGAATCACCATTCAGTGTCTCTAAACACAGTTGAAGACGGAAAAGTTAGAAAGTGAAAGGTTACATGTATAATCAGTGTTTTGGTATAATCAAAATATATCTGGAAATATAAAACTAAGTTTAATGCAGAGAAGACTGTACATGTAGTTTTTAATTGGTGCATTTATGTATAAAATAATGTGCAATGATTATTTTGTAAAACATAATATTTTCATTTATCACAATTGCAGCAGAACTTGAGGAAATGAAAATCAAGATGAAAGAGCTTGAAGCTCAAGAAGGTAAACATGCATTTATGATATGCAATTTATATGTCACTGATATGACCAAAGTGAATTTGTTTTTACATGGTAATATATATTTTAGCCACCCCTAGCCTACTGAAATATGCATCATATACATGTACACGTATAACCATAATGGTTTCCAAAGATTAGTTATACCTTGAAAGTCCTTAAAAGTAGTTCAATTTACTCGAAGATCCTTGAATTGGTTGTTGGCAACAAAATAACTGATCTTATTTGGAAATAAGATCAGTGATCAGTTATTAATTTACACACAACTGCTATCATAGAAACACCCCCATTGAAACTACCAATTTGACAATTTTGTCAATAAATTTGGACTCGTGCTTTTTAGTAATTTCAAAAGCAAGTGTTCGAAAGGCTTCTTGATCACCTTTGGCTCATCCAAATGATAGTCTTAACTGTTTCCTCTGTTGCAAGTCCCTGTAAATGTTGAAGTTTAAAATTGTACAACTTTGAATCACTAGGTCGAAATTAATTGCCCCAAATATCGACACAGTGAGCTTCGAATACCATTCTAGCCAATGTGTTTTTTAGCTTCATCTTCTGAATTAATCCTTCATATTTGGGCTAAGCATTGCTTCTGGTGTGCAAAATAACAATTGATAAGGACTGTCAGTCATTTGTGGACCGACAGCACTTAAAGCACAACTTCAGTTGTGATTGCTATAAAACAGTAGATGAGAATCCATTTTTCCTATAACTAAAATAAATGTATTGCATTATTTTTCCAACTTGTTCAGCTGTTTTATCATGTCAGTGAATCACTCATTACCGTACTCCAGAAAGAGCCCCATTCAAACAGATTACACAGGGGACAGTATCCATAGTCCATGGATGAGGGGCTTCTATCAACGGACAGCAGTTATGCAGTTGTTCTACTGAGTCGGCAACATTGCATAACATTAAGAGGATCTGCCTGACAAACCGGTGCAGAACCTGGAAATGGGGGGAGGGGGCGGGGCGGTCGGTCAGCCAATTGGCTTCATACTCAGTGAGCAGAGTCTTAGTAGGGAGTGATGTCAAATGCCACAATTGAAAGCTTCTCAAGATCTTTTGTTTACGAGTAATGATGGCCCCCCTGAAGGGGGGGTCAAAAGCACTAAATTTAGTGTAAATTTGGTCAGCGTTTGAGGCCTTATAAAAATATCAGAGCAAGTAGAGCAAAACCCTTATAGATGTTTTAGTACAATGACATATCTACTTTAAATAAATATTAAGTACAACTTCCATTTTTTTGGCAGAGTCGTTGTATATCGAGATAGAGTCGTTGTATATCGGTTTTTGAATCAAATGATAAATTAAGTTTACCAACTGTAGCTAAATCGATTTTTGTTATTGTAATGTTGATGGCATTGAGCTAAAAACCGTTTTACTGAAAGCAAAAGCTTTCAAACACTCGAATATTTTCTAAACTATGAGGTCTCGCGTTTTAGATTTCCATTTTCGGTTTAAAATTCTCTTTTGCCATAAACTGGTTGTAAAGCGCCTTAGACGGCAAATTTAATAACAAATTTAAACAGTTGAAAAACTGATGTCATATTATAGAAAAGAACTTCGGTGTGCCACAGCACAATTTAAAGGCCGATATTAAAGCTTAGTTCTTTATATATTCTCAATAAAAAGACATCGGTTTTACAACCGTTTTTTACTTTTTATCATTTTTGAGAATAAACTCGCCTTGTTTTGGTCGTTTGCTTCGTTCTTTGTAGATACGTTCATTAGAAATTGAAGCCATCATATACATCATATAATTTTGCCCAACTGTCTTTCGTTAATTCCGCTATTTTGAAGGAGCATCACAAAGAGGATCTAGCCCGAATCCATTAGTCAGTAGTAGATTAACTGAGCACAATGTAGTTCAGTATCCGGCAATTGTTCCTCGACACACCAAAAGTTCGCATATCGTGAAAGTTGTCGTAAGTTCGATAAGGACATTGCTTTTAATTGTTATTTTTTATTTTATTTATTTATTCCATTCGCCACGACATACAATGAATGAGATACCAAGAAAACAAAAAAAGGAAAAAATAGGGGAGTGGCGAGGGGACCTCAGAAACCACACGGCTTGTACCAGGTCTTGAACATGTTTTCAACCATCGTCAAGTTTGAAACACTCTTGCTGTTTTCAGATAACGTTCGCAACTTTCCATTTCATCCATAAACCTTCCAACAAATACTCAGGCGCATCTAATCTAAATCGGTTGCTGGAAAATTGTGTCTTAAGACTTCGTGTATTTATTCTGTGCCGACACAGTAGTTACACAAACTATTTGAAATATTTGAAGGGATCCAATGAAAGTGTTCTTTCGTGATCTTGGTCCTTCTATTGAAATTCCAAACTTAAAGCATGCATCCTTTAAAACGGTAATTTTCAAACTACCATCTTTTTCTTTATTCGCCAACGAACAGAGATTGTGTCCTTTAAACAATACAGGATGTTCCTCTTGTAAATTCATTTTCAACTTCAAGATGCAAATTTTGCAAGTCTGTTTCCCTAAAATCTCGTATGTAGCCTTCTGAGTCGGAGTCGTCACTTTCAGAACCTTCTTGATCATAAACGTGAGTAACCCTTGACAAAGTAGAGAAAAAACTAGTGATCTGCTTCGCGGTGCGCCACTCTTCAGGCTAAAAACAATAGTTGCCGTTAGCGTCCCTGGAGTTCATGTCTTTCTCGACCAATCTAGGGTCAGCTTTCTGCCCAGTTTGTGTACCCCTGTTAAACTTCTAAGTCAAGTAGACTTTCACTCTTTCTGACATTCTAGATGGTTTTCTGGTTGTTCTCGACGCCCAACCAGATCTCAACACTCTTTCATCCCGGGATTCAGTTTCAGGACATTCGGAAGAGTGGTCGGTTGTGTAGTATCCAACTGAGCTTATAGTCGTAAGTGTGGAAGCCCATTGTTTCCTAATGCGATAAGGAGTGCCTCTTTCTTCCACGTAAAGATGGCGACCAACGTCCATATGGGTTTGCTGTTCACGGTATGAGGAAAATGACTTCACACATCCATCTTCAGAGCAACCGAATAAATTCGAATGGCCTTTTGAGGATTTATGTTTTCCAGCAGCCCTCAGGGGTGTTTCCAAGGTGTTGAATGACTGAATCACTTTCACACCTTTCGGTCCTTGTTCTTCACTGATGAGAGATTTATAAGAAACAAAGCGACCTGGTCCAATTTGGAATGCCTTCCAACATTGCAGTCCTCCCTCAACAAACTCAAAGTTATCAAGAAGACTGATTCCATCGATATTTGTTTTCTTTGCCGTCTATTTTGGTGGCATCCACTTCGACAACAGTTGCACGAACACCTTTCACCCTACCGTGGGAGAGTAAAGCATCCCTCATTTTCTGAGCACTAGTGACATCATGTTTCTCGTTTATCCATCGACGGATATGCCCTTTCATTGGCGAGACCATTCGGTCACATACATCTTTCCCTGACTGGGTCTCGGAAAAGTTGTAGTCAATCACTTGTACGCCAGTGCGACTGCTGATCCCTTTCAGACTGAGAAGTGACGTGTTGTGGTAGCATCCTGCATTGTCGAATCCCAATCGAACTCTTTCAATTGAAGGATCTTCTTGCTTCACGGTGCTTATTGTGTGCTCTGCAATAGAAGCCACGCTAAACCAATTTTGGCTGTAGTTGTTGAATAAATGCACGAAGCATTCAACGTGTTCATTGTTTCTATGCTTGGTCACGGCACTAACATGCCAGCTAAGACCTCTCTTTCCAAAAAAGTCTTTCATCTGCTCACGGAACTTCTGGGGTAAGAATTTCATAGCCGAGTCCATAGTTATCAATGCTGTCTTTTCATCTAAATTTTCAAGTGCATCTCGCTTCGCATTCTCTTGAATCATGGAAATCGCACCTCGAATGAGATGCGATTTCCATGATTCAACTGCTTCTTTTCCTTGATTTAGCTGGAATAGTAACCTTTTCCTTTGCCTCTCAGTAAGGCTCGCTTCTTGCACTTTCTCTGTTATTTCGGACATGTGTTTTGCCAAGCATGCACATTTCTGACATTGCAAATCATGCACGTGCTCACACAAGTCGAAGAACTCTGGTTTATTCGGATCACTCAAAGCAAATGTGGCACAGTGATCAGCAGACTTTTGATCTTTGCTAACAAAGCGTTATCACTTATAGCTTACTCGGGTCTTAATGAAATCCCTCTACTGACGTCTAGTAATGCTTCTGAGTTTATTTCATCTGGATGGATCAACAAACACAGGCTTCTTCTCATCGGGAGTGAAAGTTTTATCGCCAAGACTCGGGTTTCGCGATTCGCCATCTTGAATCCGTACGATGTACATCCTGGCCTACCGAGGCTCCTGTGTAAATCACTACTCCTTGGGGGCAATGTTTTGCTCAATCCTGGTCCAAATTGGAGGTTTCCATGTGGGATCTGCATCAAGCCAATCAAAGTCAACCAGAGGGAAATTCAATGTGATTCGTGTGATGTGTGGTTTCACTCTGGGTGCTGCCTTATCAGCGATTCGACCTACCACTCACTGGCAAACACATCTTGTACCTGGATATGCCCATGTTGCGGCTCACAAAGCTTCTCGTCGAGTGTTTCCATCTTCAATTCATCTTTTGACTCTGCGACTACTAAAGAAAATCTATTCACTGTCTTGTCGCCGGGTATCGACCCTACAGTCCTGTCCAGCCCTGAGGAATCGATAAATTCTACCCGTTTTGGTCTTCTACCCCAGTGACATCTACTCCGCTAAAGCAGTTACCAAGCATTAGGAATCCTATCAAGCTACACTGCATCGTAATTAACTGTGACAGCATAAGGAGTTCTGAACGTGCAGCTGTATTTGCTACTCATGTTGCTTTGCACGACCCTGACATTATTTTTGGATGTGAATCCAAACTCAGTATTAATGATCCCACATACTCATGCTTTCCGGCCAAGTTCACAGTATTCCGGAAAGAACGTTCCCATTTTGGTGGTGGTGGTGTGTTTTTGGCTGTGAAACGTGATATTCCGTCATTTGAGCTACTTGACATTGCTGCTGACTCCAGGGATGAAAACGAATCCCTGTGGGTTTCTGTTCGCATTGCTAAGCAAAAGTAACTTTACCTGTGTGTATTCTACAAACCTACTGCCGCACCATCTTCTCCTCTAGACAACTTGTCGGAATCTATACAAAAGATTTTCGACAAGAACAGGAAATCACACCTAAATATAGTAATCACTGGCGATTTTAACTGCGGTGACATTAATTGGAGCGACGATCCTCCGACCATCACAAACCATGCAACGGCACCCATGATGAATAGCCTGCTTGACCTTGTAAGTGATAATGCTCTCACTCAGCATGTCTTACAACCTACTCGTCCAGCATCCCCAAAACGTTAGATTTGGTTTTGTCTTAAACACCAGCCCTAATATCTGATGTGAGTATTCAACCAGGCATGAGTGACCACGATATTGTTAAGTTCTGTATCAACACTAAACCCCACAGATCAGCACGCCAACCCCACAAAATATACTTGTATGACAAGATGGACCTTGAAGGGCTTCGTCGTGAGGTTGAGGGGTCTGCAAACGAATTCTTCTCTTCCTGTAAAGATAGAACAGTAGAATCCAACTGGCCATTCTTTAAGAACAGCCTATTGTCAGCAGTTAACACTCATGTCCCCTCAAAGATGTCAAAGTCCAAAGTCTCTCTTCCCTGGATGTCTAGAGCTATAAAGCGGCAAATGAGAAAACGCGATCACCTCTCGAAAGCCAAACGTAGCAAGGACAAAAGTTCAAATGCCTGGTCTGCTTATAGACACCAAAGAAATAGAGTGGTGAAGTCCCTGAAATTGTCTCACAACAATTATTTGAACAATGTTATAAGTGACAGTTTACAATCGAACCCAAAGAAATTTTGGAGCCACGTTAAGAATTCAAGGTCTGAAAGTATTGGCATCCCAACGCTACGCAAGGACGACGCAATTTTTGTATCTGATAAGAACAAAGCAGAAGTCCTCAACAACCAGTTCAAAGCATATTCACCATTGACGATGACTAGCTCTTCCAGGCGCCACCAGCTCACATACAACCAACTGCAAGCCAACATACTGGCTTATAAATACTCGTTTTTCCCCGATCTATTCGAGTATGGAACTTACTTCCAAGCGAAGCAGTTCCAGCCAGCAGTCTAGCTGCATTCAACCCATCTGTGCAGACTTTAGACCACCAATTGATTATTTAGTTATAGTTTTTATTTATTTATTTATTTATTACTTAAATATTTAATTAGTTGTTAGTTCATATTTATTAGTACTGTATTATTAATCGATTAGTTGTTAGTTTGTATTTATTCATCACTTGATTATTCAATTACTGTAGTTCTTTTTTTTTCTTTAAATCTTATTTTCTCCTAGTATTAGCGTGAGCTATTTAAGGAGTAAACGTACCAAGATACCAAGAACATGTACCTTGAAGTCTGATTTTAGATATCTCTTTGCTGAAGTGAAACCTTTTTTACCACCTTGACCCATTGTGCGTCGGTTCCATTGTCCTCCAACACGCTGGCAACAGTTTCTAATTTGTCAAAAGCATCTGCACCCTCCGTTGCAAAATAGTCGAGTCCATGGAGAGATTTCTGTTGTGAAGCCGCGGAGACGTCTAGGATGCGAAACAACGTTCTCTCATTTAAAGGATCATCGAAATTAACAGCATTACAGAGTTCTAATAGCAGCCGGAATTACAAGACGTTCGCCATTGTCGAGTTTTAGCGTTTTTGTAGCAAATGCTATGTCCTGCAACATGGCAGGACTTAAAATAAAATCTAAGAAATGGTCTCTTCTAGTAACATCAAGTCGTACGCGATGAATCTCTTGTTGTGCAACTGGACCACGAGCCCCAAACTGTACATGTCTCCTGACATTTTGTCTCTGCGAAAGACCGGGATTGAGCTTGGATAACTGGCTTTTACTGTAGTCATTTGCAAATAAAGATAATAGTTTTACGGTTACACTGACTGTTTATACCGTGGTAAAGTGGTGATTTTATCGAGGGAAATGCTTGGATACTGTATAACCGATCTTACCAAGGTAAAATTCACCTTGGGAAGTAACTATGGATACATCAAAAAGAACAAAAGGTTTTGCCACGACAGTTACCAAGCTAAAAAGTGTGCATTATCTCATGGTTTATCTTTCGCACGGCAGCTCCACCAATTACGAAGCAGAGAACCGCAAACATCACTTAGCGTACGACAGGAACAGCAAACATCAATTAGCTGTGTGTTATTTTTGACTTTGTTATTTTTTTGCTCCACGGCAACAATGGCAAACTTTAGCGCTTCTCTGTGAGTATTTTGTCGTTTTTGTCCACAGTTTAGCCAGTTTTGCCTTTCTAACTTTACTATTGATTTTTGTAACATGAAATTAATCTTTTGTTCTTAGCCCTTAAGAAACTGAAGACAAAGAGCCGTCGCCCGCACGATTTCAGCGAGGGTATTTCTTCCAAACTCGACTGAATAAGAACCGATATGAATGACCAACTCCAGCAGCCATCTTATGGCTTTCCCGTTGCATATCGAACTTACTACCAGCCGGCCGCTGCTCCACGAAAGGGAGACCATTTTTATTATGAAGGTTTGCTAGCTGAAGCCGAACCACAGCAGCTCGGATCTTCTTCATCAGGTAAACCTCGTAGTGATGACAGTGCTAGTGGTGCAGCGAAAACGTCGAAGTTGGCCGACAAACCGCGATCGTCCTGGGGTTCTACTGAAACAAAATCTCTAATCCAAGCATGCAAAGAGAGTAAGGAGAGCATTAAGTCTACACGAAGTAGTCAGGGAAAGAAAAAGGTGTGGGAGACGATCCTAAGTGACTTCAGGATTCTTTGCAGTCATGCCGGGATAGACAAAGACAAAAACATCAATCAGATAAAGGGCAAATGGAGAACCATATTTGACAAGTACAAAGACCACAATAATAGGACGGGGAACAACAGAAAGTTGTTCGAATTCCACGAGAAACCAAACGAGATCAGTCGGAGAAGGAAAAAAAAAGACGATCGGTTGAAAAGAACGCGGGAAGCGAAACAGAAAATGCGATCGTTCAAATGATGGAAAGTCAGCAAGCTGCGATAGAAAAGGCAGAGAAGAAGGAAGAGTGCATGTTCGAGGCATTGCTCAAGTCACAAACAGATGCGCAGAAAATGCATCAAGATTTTACCTTATCAGTGCTAAACAAGCTCGGAGAGATTTTCTCCTCTAAAAAGTAACTTGAATGAGGGCCTGTTAACTATTTTATGTAGCGATTTGACCTGCATGCCGACTAACTTAGCTCAGAACAAAAAGTCAGATGTCTGAGAATTGGGACTGACTGAAAAACTATAAGAGCAAGGTGCCCCTCTTAGTTCTGTTTTCGTGTTGTAGTTGGCAAAACCAATGATTAGTAGTTAACCGGAGTTTTTCGAAAGGTGGCGTTCTATTTTTCCGCATTTTTACTAAATATAATTTTTTGGCATAGAAAAAAGAGTAAAAGCCATGATAGTTTTACATTTCTTTTATTTGGCCTAATAAATTGTTGCCGACTAAGGATTGTAAAATTACAGATTCCATAATCTAGTTTCAGTATTATTATAGTTTCAACATTTAACAAAGTATACTTAGCGTGATCTATCTATCCCGAACAGGGATGGGAGAGGGGGGCAGGTTTATGGGGTAAGCCTATCGATTCCGGTAGTAAAGCTTACAAAACGGTGACAAACTTACATCAGCATCAAATTCATCTCCTCTGATTATGCAAATGTTGCGCAGAACACAACATTATTGTGTCTGGAATTCTCCTGTGATCTTCGTCCAATCGCTTCAGTAGACATCTCCATCTCCCCTTCCTTAGGGCAAAAGCATGTTCGACAATTATTCTCGCTTTTGAAAGCTCTTTGTTGAATTTTTTGTGATCCCTATTTAGGGCACCATTGTCCTTGATTACTGGCACAAGCCAGGTCTTCAAAGGGAAAGCCGAGTCTCCAACCATGAGAGGGCAGATTATTACCCCAGAGAGAAACGGCAACTTGCTTTTCAACAGGAATAGCATTACGCATTTGTGTGTCTTGTCGATGAATCACGGGTCCCACAAGCTGACAAATGTGTTCAAAAGTACCTCGGGAAACTCTAAAATCCTCTTTCCATAACATATCAAGTGATCTGTCGTTCAACAGTTGTTGAAACCAATTCTGGGAACAAGGAAATGCCCAAGCTCATCTTTCCCGTCGAATAGGTAGAGCACGACGAAATATACACATCAATCGCAAGAAATTCATAAATTGTAAATGCGCACGTCATCTACGAAACCTTCGGAGAAGAAATAACTACATCGCTAAATCAAGCGAAGAACGTTGCAGTAGAAGTACTAGAAGTACAATAATGAGTGCAGATAACTCGAGTTTTTCAAAATCCGTCTTCAAATCGAATTCTCCCGCCAATCGACTGCCAAAATGCAAATTGACCATTAGCCTACGGGGTCAATTATTACCCACGGTAAACATTTGCTACGTAACCGAGACCTGTCAAACAACCGGAAACCCAAGCCGAACCAAACCCAAGGCAAATTCTGCACTATACCATATTATGGAACAATAAAACAAACCACAACAGAATACATGGAGCGTATTGGATACGGTCTGCGTGTGTACGAACGACCATACTCCGAACCTTTATTGGTATCCAATAAATCTACAGAAAAATATTGGGCAAACTTAATCTCAAATAATGCAAGTCTCTCGAATAATAGGCGAATTAGCACGGAGGTCAGAAAAAACCTAGATAAAACTGTAATAGGTAAGAACTAGGAAATCTGAATAGGAACCACGCCTCTTTGTAACTGTTGCAAGGAGACTAGGCTCATCCGCCAGCCTATCCTACGAGGCTCCTAGATAAATGGCTCCAAAGTTTTATGCCAATCTGGCGTAAGGCAACATTACTATATGTGTGTTTGTCTAAAAGGGTCTCGTTTATAGTTCTACAAGCAGGATTTGACCCTGCTCCTGATTTGATACTGTGTGTCCCAACAAATGGACTAATAAGCTTCTTAAATTCGCCCAAGATCGTAGTATATGAAATACCTATGCTTTCATAAAAATGATCACCTGACTTAGATTTGACAATGCGTCTAATCAAAGGGCAATGAACATTCTTAGGCTCTGGTAACAAAC
>JAOBYH010043892.1:0-12172 GCA_025403525.1 Umimayanthus kanabou | reverse complement strand
GGCAACGCGATGATACACGTGACTGATAATTCTATTCTCGCAAATGACTCGACAGTACGGAATAGCTCATATCCAATTATTGCAAGCGTTCTAATTTTTATATTCAACATCTACGCTCAATTCCCTCACAATTTTCGGCAAAGATCGCCAGCAAATTGACCTCTGTTTTTGCAGAAAATTCAAAGCTTTCTTCTAGAGATTGACATAAGAATCGATTTATACACATATCGAAAAGCAACAACATCTCATGCAACTGCGTTCTGAGCATCTGAAGCAGGCTGAAGTGAAAATAGATGTCGGAAATAAGGATAGTAAACATCGCTTGCGACGTGCGACGCCTTGTTTTGAAACCCCTGCTTGCTGGATTGTCACTAGGTTTTACTGATAGTAAGAAGTACAACTCCGATAGTAGCTTAGGGTGGCCTGGCTTAACCTGAAGATTACTTTAAGTTTCTATTTCAAACTCTCCATAAAGCACTTTTTAATTAAAACCACTCTTAAACTGACATTACAGTACAGTTAGAGGTGAAATTAGCAGGTTGCCAGCTGCTTATTTTGACAATACTGACAGTATATATGCATACAACTTTATTTTTAAAATATTTTTACTGCTAAAATCAATTTTAACCTATAAATATCACAGACTCGTTAAGGAGTTGACAAAATTAATGTATGTTCAATATATATTATTAATTACAATATTTGTTCATAAATGTAATTTTTTAAAGAACATTTTACTTCAAGTCTAATTTGAGTCATTAATTAAATTCAAGGTAGAGGGATGGCTGGCTAGAGTGTTTCCTTACAATTCATAAATTATTGTTATGAATATTAAAAAAACTATTCAAAAAAAATTCTAGCTGAAAGTTTACATTTAAAAGCTAAACATTTTTCCTGTAAATAGTTTAAACATGTGTAATAATTCATAAATTGCTAATTTTGTATTCCATTAAACAAAAACACTGTCTAATACCTTTGATAAGGAAAAAAAAGCATGATTATTGTATATGCATATACTCGAAGTGGTGTCCTTGCACTAACTGCCATTTGGATAGCACTGTCATACTCTTTCAAGACACTCCAATCTCGACTGTCTTGAGCAACAAACTAAACTATCTTTTGTCTCATTAATGGCTGACATTTGGACACTCCAGATACTACAGGTAACAACTCTCCGTACTTTTTTAGTATACAGAGTGTCAAATGTACAATATTACTACAGCTGCAAAATATTTATTATTTAAAGGAAACTGGTTACAAGGTCAATATACAGTTTAGACAGACAAATTCCAAAATACGGACTAAAATGAACAACAAGATAGTAAATAAATTAACATACTACAAATCGAAGGCCTTCCAAGAATTATTGGTCTGTACCCTGTTGCTTGTTGTTACTCTTGAAACTTGAACACAATTAAATACTGTGGTTGTTTTTTTGTTCTGGCATAAAACCTAAACAAAACATTCTATGTGCTTAACTCAACAGTGGCAAGGATGATCACCTGGACAAATTGAAATTATACTGTCTAATTAATAATTACTTTACTTGTAAAGGCTGGAAATACATATAATTAAAACATATCAGATGCTTTCAGTTGGCAATTATATTGTTTTAAGAAAGAAGCAAAATGTCAGTATATTGACTTGTCTATTTTCAACTGTCCTCCTTGTTTCTATATGGCACATTAGCATTGTGCTGTCATCTGTTTCAAAGAATTCATTATTATAGCTTTTTATTCAGAAACAAAGTACTTGAGTGAGTGCTTTTTTAAAAATCTTTTTATTAAAAGTTCTCTGCATCTATTATAAATACTATACTGCACGGTGACAATTAACTTACATCAGATGTTCTGGACTCTGATTGGTTATAAGCATATAAAAAGCAAAAATTAAATTACATGGCTGCATATTCATGAAGCATATGTAACATGTTTTTAGACTGTTCCCAGTTTAAACTGTGTACTAAGATAAAAAAATACTCTATTTTTGTGGCTAGAAAGGTTTAAAAGAATTGTTAATATATTTCTTATTTCCATGTGTTTATAGTATCCAGTACTGCCATGACATGGGGTACAGTCAGCTACAGTATATCACTTTTTTTATAAAAATATATTAATAATAACATTTATACTACAACTAGTTAAGATCAAAATAATCATTATTTTATTTAAAAATAATGTTTACTTAAAACATTGCAAGACGCAAATCATGTCTAGAGCATACACAGGCAGCCCAAGCATAGAGTTAGTATTTAGTACAGCAGAGCAATATGGTAGATTGAGTCGATTTTATAAGACTTTGTATGGGGACAAATATCAAGTTCGCAAAATCGTTGTAAATTGGTGCAAACGGCACAAATAAAGTTTAATTAGCTTAGTTGTTGCTCTCTTGTGTCATTCTTGTACATTCTAGGGCCATTAGAGGCGATTTGGACGGGATTTTCATTTCAGAGTTTCCCCCACCAAGAAATAGGTAAAGGCAGGTCGCTCCATTTTGAACCACTTGCGCCGGAAAGCTCCAAAAATTCCATCCTAACCACAGAAGTGCCACAAAATCATGCCAGCACATCAGTAGAGTGTTATTCCAACTGTTGACTGCCCATCTGGACTCGAACACTTTAGATCCAATGATTTGCAGAGCCAATGTTCCGACCATATTCCAATGATTTTACTCTGTGATACGCCGTCTGGTACAAGAAATGGACACTGACCAGTGTAATTAGGCTTTGCAACCGCGCTTTAGTGACATAAATTGAACAGTCCAGGGAGGCACCAGGCTAACACAGCATGCCATTAGCAAACTATCACTAGGCCCCAAGGGAGATTTTGCTTGAGTTTTATTGTTCACTTCTTCCAATCAGAAGCAAGCGATCTCCATTCAAATTTATTCAAACGTTTGGTGGGTTTCCCCTTTCGTATAAGAGAATGATAAAACTCGAGCAAAATCTCCCTTGGGGCCTAGTGATAGTTTGCTAATGGCATGCTGCATTTAGCCTATTGCCTCCCCGAACTGTTCGATTTATGTCACAAAAGCGCGGTCGCAAAGCCCAACTCCAACGGTCGGTGTCCATGGTTCAAAATGGAGCGACCCGCCTTTACCTATTTCTTGGTGGGGGAAACTCTGAAATGAAAATCCCATCCAAATCGCCTCTAATGGCCCTAGAATGTACAAGAATGAGACAAGAGAGCAACAACTAAGTTAATTAAACTTTATTTGTGCCGTTTGCACCAATATAAAACGATTTTGTGAACTCGATATTTGTCCCCATACAAAGTCTTATAAAATCAACTCAATCTACCACATTGCTCTGCTGTACTAAATACTAACTCTATGCTTGGGCTGCCTGTGGAGCATACTGTGCACAACTACTATTAACTTTATTTCATGAACTAATATATATCCTGAAGCTGAAACTATACATTACTATTAGCTTCACAGTATTTAGAATTTTTAATCTAAACTTTTCAATTTGTTAATCTCAACATCTCTCTGGCAACGAATTCAAGCACAGGACTTCACATTTTCCCTTGCTTTGACATTCAAATGAGCATCCCACATAGTTCTATCAAGACAATAATTATAAAGTCAAGTATTTAAACCGCATTTGATGCTACGTTTTGCTTCATTTTTTGTATTGGAGAGTGTTGTAATGTTAGCAAGCTTTCAGTTTCTCAGCTTCTCTTAAAACATATCTATGAATGATGATTAATACAATAAAGATTGATTAAATTCACACTGTGATATTGTGTACAGTAGATACCATTAATAACATCTTTTTACACTACAAGGTTTGGTCGAATTAATTAGTATTAAGATTACAGGGGGATTAAAGTCCAAAATTTTCCTTTATATATATATATTTTTTTTAATTTGTGTGAGCCAGCTGAACATCTCGTCATATGCTTCAACCTGCAACATATTAGATCAGCTCAATATTTTACCTTGTCAGACTTTCAGATTAATTAATATTATTTTGTTATGTACCAGTAAGTCTAGACCAAATATTGGTTTTAGAAAAAATTCACTTGTACCCAAATTAAATCGAATACATGATTGTCTGCCATTAAAAGGATTTAGTGCCCCACAATTATTGATTAACACCTGCCAAACAGAACAAAATTCAACCAAATGTTAATTAAATATAAAATATATATGCAAGCTTATGAATTTGTAGCATCTCTGTACAAATCTTGTATAATTACTTCAAATATGATCCAAAGCACCCCAAACATTCCAAGAAATTATCAAGAATGGAGCTTGCATACATATATGCAGACCACAAATTTTATTAATAATTATTTTAAGACAGATGCTGGCAAACTAGCCTGCCCGCAGACGTTAACCTTCCCGCGGCGAAGGAGAATTAACGTCTGCGGGCAGGCTACTGGCAAACTATTATTACCAGTAAACAAAATCCCAGACCAATTTCCTTGGCATATTCATAATTGAAAATGACCTAGATCTGTATCAAATGGTTTCTCAAGATATGAATTATTGATTCAGATTGAAGTGATTAACTACTTAGTATTCAAAAAAATCAACAAAATGCATTTAATAGCATGCAATTAGCTATAATTTTTATATTAAAAAATACTCAATGTTAGTGATTCTAGCTACTCTAAAATATTCATGATTATATTTTTAGTTTAAAGTTTAAGATTTACATGTAATATACATAGAAATGTAAAGCTTCATACACTCCTTTCCAGAAAAGAAAACAAATAAATTATTCTGAAGGCAAGTTAGTTTGACAACTTCTAAACTCTTATCTACTCACTTACAATCTTGATGTAATGCTGCAATTATTAGAAAGGGGGGGGGGAGAGTTGATTCCTCATAAATGTGAGGTGGTACACCCTAATAACAACCTATTCAATGTATCATAACATCCCTTTTCGATTCTGTAATTGGAAGAAAACAACTTGCAGTCATGTATGACTATCTCGACACTCACTCACACACACCAATTCAAACTGAATATGTACTAGTAAGTCACTGTAATGGGACATAATCACAGCCCCTCATACCGACCAACTACAGTTGGTATCAGTGTAGATCCTGATGTCTTGGGGGTGGGTGGCCGGCAGAGGAGGGGGGCTAACAATAGATTTGGATTTAACCATGGTATATGGTATTTTGGTCAAATCAAGCTCAAATCACCAAAGAAAGAAATCAAACCACTGGACCTATCATTGCATAAAACTCACCCCAACCCACCCATCACAGGGTGAAAAAACTGTTAAACCCTGTCCATTGATGAGTACATGTCTGTAGCACCTCCCTCCCCCGCGCTTCCCCCTTTTAAGATTAAAATCCCCAACTTTGTAACACAAAAAGTTCAGATAAACACTAGACATGGGATGAGGGTTTAGAGTCTCAGAATTTTTTTTTAACATGTAGGTAAACAGATTAAGTGAAAAACGAAAATTAAAATTACCTTTTACATTAAATTTAGTAAATTTCCAGGAGTTGCCTGGAGGGACATGTTATGTTACCACTTGCATGATTCCCACCCAACTATATTTATTTATAACAATGAACTAACATTTTAATGATGAGTCTTGCAGGTAGAATGTGTAAAAATAAATACTATAAATAATTTATATGTAACATTTATGTCGCAAATGTTTTCAGCAGGGAGGGTAGGAAGGTAGCATTTTATTAACCCTTCCCCCTCCACACAAAAATATTGCCCTTTTTTGTGCTGAAACACTTTTCAGGTTCCTGACAAGTATTTTCCCAGTTCCATTTGAACTAAATAATTCTGAGAGCAGCATATACGTACCCAGAAACTATAGTAAATTACGGGGGAGTAACCCCCCCTTCACAGGGTTTTTATCCCAGTAGGGTGCTTACCCAGATTTTGGGCGAGTGTGTGCCACCCAAGCCCTCAAATGTACCCTGACCCTATTTCAGACCCAAATTTAACCCTTTCAGCCCAGGCCAGTTTATCAACACTTATCTTCTCCTTACAGTATCAACACAAATTAACTTGTTTTGTTGTAAGAATATAGGAATTGATCACACATTGCAAGCTTTCCAATATGAAAACAAAGTTCTCCCAAACTGTTCAAGAGGAAAGTATATGGGTACCGTTTAGGAGAATTTAGCAACACACCTACCGCTCGTTATTTTTGGGGCTGAAAGGCTTAAGTTTGGCATAGTCATTTTCTATACCCTATTTCAGACCAAGTTACAGAAATCTATGACCAACCTAGCTATGAGGCATGATAATCTCAAGTTCAGCAAAGTATTAAGTAAAAGGAGGGTCCCCTGTACCCTTTCTGATAACAGAATCACGCAAAATTGTTTGGCCTTTTCATGCATCATGGGAAATTCGAAAAAAGGGTTCACGTGTTCATGAATGAAAAAATCAAAATTCAAATCCACATGGACGTAAAATAGATTTATACCAAGAATCACGCATCACGAAAAAATAAAATTCTCAATTACGCGACATGGAAAAAGTATAGGGAACCCTCTAAAAGAGCTTGTTACATAGTGCACTTTTTCATGCTACTTGTCTCGCATATTCAGCATCATTTTCTAGAGAAGTTACACAAAGCCAAATTGCACCAGGTAAAACACTCTGTGATGTCAAAAGCTTTGCAAGTCAAGTTGCTGCAATGATTGTGGAAAGCAGAAATGATTTATATTTTCTGCGATGGTTGCTGCAACTTGTCTTGCCTCGATTTTACCAATTTCAGGAGTGTTACACATTGTAATGATATCTGCTACTTGTTTTGCAACAGTTATTTGTTTATATATTGAAAATCCAACCTGAATTACATCTTATCCCAAGGATCTAAAAACTGCCCGAGCCTTGACCTGAAACTAGTTTTTATTAAGGTATCAATTGAACTTAAATGCTGCAATGAAGTTGACTAAAGTTCTCAAGAATTTAACAGTGTATGGAAAAAATGTACGGAATGAGCTTCAGTTCTGGACACCAATAATTTTTAGATCATTGGCACAAGATGACATACTGTCGCTTGACTTTTAAAATTTTGTATTTTTATGAGCTGCCAGTCAAAATGAATACGGAATGCAGTACTGGTCATTTAAGCCTGGCCAACTATAATACAAGAAAACACTGATTGTTAAAATTATTTCTCTGTATCTGTTGCTGTTTAAATAATACTTGGTAAAGCTTATATGCTTTTCAGCAAGGCTGCACTTAAATAATTATAACTTCAATGTATAATAATAATAGCAACAATAATATGGTTATAAAGAGCTATCAAAATTTATGAACACAAGTACATATATACTAGTAAAGAAACAATAACTTAACTATGAAAACCATTCACAGTTAACAGATCTAGAGAAGGTAAGATATAGTTGTATACAACAACTTAATTTAATAGAGTCCTGAAGAGACATGTACAACTGTATTTATACTGTATGTCACATACAGTATAAATACGTGATCTTGCGCATGACCTGCATAACTATCTAGCTGTGTGAGCTTGCTAGCTAGATTTCTAAAGTTCATTTTCTCTTTGGAATCAACTATCAAGAAACTTGCAAAATACAATATGATCAGATAATTTCACAGTAACATGAAAAATTCCACGCACCGTTGGTCTAAAAACAAATGCACAGCATGGCACCTGGCCGAATCAATATCAATGCAAAGCCCGTCAAAAAACACTGTCTTGCGCGAATTGTGCAATAAATATTTTGATACCAACAACAACACACGTGCACGTATATATAATAATACATGTACAGTAGAAATAAAGTAACTTGAAATTCCAACGGAACTGTGTTCCACAGTGTATTTAGTTAAAACTACTGGTAATTCGTTTAAAACAATCCCGAATTTCAGTAAAAAAAGTAAAACAACAGCAAATGTCGTTAAAACAATCATATCCGTCAATTCTTAATCAAAATTATCATATAAATCCGAGATCTCAGGAGCTTCCCAACCACACCATATACAACTGATCAGTGCTCAGAGTTCACGAGTTGATCTCTGTATAAATAAATTTCGATCTCTGATTTATTATACTGACGTTTTCTATTTAATACAGTATACTTGTAATAAAATATTTATAGCGATGACAGTTTTGTAGGATAGCATATAGCGTATATTTTGTAGACTTTCAAATGTTTTGAACATTTTTATTCTAAATTACTGAACGAAATGCAAGACTGAATCTTTATCCCCAAATACTGATAAAATTAATAGGCGATATTAGATCACTTCCCACGCATAAACATGCTGTCAAACTAAGCGAATATTCTGCACGCCTGGGAAAGAAAAACAGTTTGTGGCAGCCAATTTGACAATTGCACAAGTCATGTAAATATACGTTCAGTCGATCGCAGTCTTCGAAAGTTTTACCGAAGAATAAATCAGTCTTAGTGTATGCAAGCAGGTAAAAAACAAGGTGTGAAATATCCAACCCTAAGTTCACAGAATAAAACCTAAATGTTTCGTAGTGCACTGTCCGTATTCTACTCATGATCAATGCATCCGCAACTTTAATTTAAAATTATTATGTCACATTCGCTTCCGCGAAATACTCGTATCACGCTCCGCTCAAAAGCAAGCCACATGTTTAAGCCAAATGAACCCAGAATCTGAAAAACAACAGACCATAGCCACATTTATACAAGTACATATCTCTTACCACAAAGAGACGTGATGCTCGAGCTGTCCGCGTGAATAAACTTTCGTGTGACCGCTTCTTCCATGATTTGCTTAACCTGAAATGCATGAGAACAGGAAAGACGAAGATAATATTCATTCAATCAAATATTCCAAACTACGGCTCAAATTGACGGTACTAGTATAAAAATGTAGAAGACAAATTCGTTCTATCTTATTAAACACAAGTGGGACCAAATAAAAGCTAATATTGAGTGACTGGAGAAGATAAGTTACATGTAGTTGCTCCGATGCAGAAGCAAAGTATCCGAGGCACTCGAAATTCATTCATTGTCATCAAAGCCTTACCTCTTTTTTGAGGCCTTCCAGTAATCTTTCTCGGGCCTCGACATCTGCAACAAAAGAATACATTTATAGCCAGACTTCCTCTAATTTTTGTAGCCTACTAAGCAGGTTCTGAGACTGAAAATCGCCCTTCCAACATTTATTCTTACCTTTCGAAGGAGCCATTTTGGCTTTTCCGGATCTCAGCGAACCACTAATGAATATGCAATAGAAATTTCTAGCCAATCAGCTTCGAGCTCGTTCTGCATAAAATCCTGGTTTTTGTGTTTTCGGGTCAGCGAATATTTTTGTTTTGATTTCTATTCGTGCACGTTTCGTTTGGATTTTGTATATCTGTCACCGAAATAGTTCTTTCTATTTACATTTCTAAGAAATGTCGCAAAATCTGTCAAATAGAGTGTCTGTTTTCCCATGATTAAAAAAGAACACAGGTAAAAAATCTAAAACATCAAAGCTATCTCTTATTTTTAAAAAAAATAGATTCCGCCGGTTTTCAAATATTTTCCCAGCGATTAGAGAGGCCAGCTTGCAATCGATTAACAATGAGAGAGCCGGACAAGCTGAACTGTACAACTCGCTAGAATAAATTTTGATGTCTTTGTTTACCTCCAGTTTTTTGCGATTTGCATATACACACATCTGTGCCTTTTCATAATTTAGCAACAACCGTAAAAAGCTTTTCGCGAGCAATGTATTTATTTTATAATTTTCAATTCAATTGTCGCATGAAAATTAACTGCAATTTAGAGAACCCAGTTCTTGCCTTTGCTAATGGTTTAGTACCGCAACTAGGTATTGATCTTGACAAGAAAAACAAAAACATGCAAACACTTGCGACGAGGCTGCGATTTCTCATACTTTTTTGTTTTGTTTTTCTCCTGATTTTTATTCAATATTTTAATTTGTAAATAATGGTTTGATTATCTTGACCTATTGTTTCTGTGGTTAATGTTCCGATTTCGATTCTAGTTTAATAGAGTCTTGAAACAAATTGAATTAAAGTTTCCCCATGATTCAGGACCAGTAAAATAAATCGCTATTAAATCCAACTCCAGAGCGTTTTATCGTATTATAAATTCGTCCAAAATTTCCTATACTTGTTTGAAAACTGATGTTTCATTCGACAGTTTGCACCATTTCAACAAACATTCTTAGGAAATAAACAATTTGAGGAGAACGATATTACAAGGAAATAATTTCACCAGGTACAGCTTGCCTCAAATTTTAATTTTTTTACTAATAATAAGGCCCACGCAATCTTACTGACTTTTATTTCATTTATAAAAATAGCAAAATTTTGTGTCACTGCACCTATTGGCTATTCTGAACTAGTTCTCGGATCCATTGCTATAAGACTATTAATATAAGTCACTAAACAGTAAAATTATTATTTCATTCGTCAAAAGTGGGTCAAATAAATGGAAGCAAAAAAATTGATTATATGGCATTGAGAGTATGCGGTGTTTTTTCACTCTTCGATCATTCACTCAAAGCTGGTGTAGTAGTGTAACCGCTAGCTGTCCGGTAGCCCATTCGGTAACCAGGGAAACGCATTCTCAGCCGGCTTGCTCTACAATTATTTGCCCAAAGCTATTTTGAGAAGTCGGGAATGAAGTGAGATGACTCAGTTTTCATTCAAGACTGAAAGTGAAAAAAACAAAACTGGAAAACGCGCTCAATAAATGCCATTAAGATTTTGAGCAGTATCCAAGATAATAGTTCCTCGCCTAGTATGTTCTTAGCATGTTCTTAAATTTTGGGCATTTTTCAGATTCTTGTTCTTATAAAAAGGCTCTTAAAAAGGGGTGTACTATGTAAATTTGTTTGTTCTACAAAACAAACACACTCGTTCACACTCGTACTCGACATCCTGCTCTTGAAGTTAAACATATAGGTAATATTTGGGGGTTTTTTATGCAATTTAAAACTGTACAACTAAGGTGATATGGACGGCATTCTTCTTTTAATAATGTCTTCAAAAAGAGTAACGATGCGCTAAGGTTAGCTTCGGCAATTTTAAATCTATTCTCGCTATTAGAATCTACTATCTATCAGCCTCAGAGCAAGACTGGCACGCGTCGGTCCTTTTTATACTAGTGAGCACAGCGAGCCAGATTTTAGGCACGGAATTGATAAGGTTTCGTGTGATCAGTGATGTGACTAATTTCATCACGACAAATTCGCATGACTGAAAACGATCTCAAAGACAAGTTGTCAGACTTGATACGTGATACATGCATATGATAAAATCAAGTTTGATCACGACTCACGGATACTGTAACCGGAAGTGTAACAAACTACATTGTCAATATCGCGGGAAGGACCCACGTCACGCAACTTCCAGGACGTGTGAGCCTTAGGGCCTGTTCATATGGGGGCGGCCGTTAAAAGAAATTTTCCGCGTGTTCGTTGTAAACAATTTCATCCCGACTACCAGTACCAATCAGTCCGCATACCGGGATATAAACTTCCCACGCGAACGGTCCATCACGCTTTCCAGGTTGCCGCCATTCCCCCCCCTCCCCCCCAGGCCTGTACTGTTGCAGTTTACGACCTGCTGAACGCTGATTGCATATGAAAATTGACCTCCATACGAAAGAGCAAGGATGGAGAAGGTTTTTCACAGGTCCATGCATGATCTAAATTTCTGGCATTATACTGAGGTACAAGACATAAACTTTATCAGTCAAGAACGGAACCTGCGTGATCTGTCCGCCTCCGTTATGGCTGGCTTTTGCCGCGAAATGGAACAATAAAAAACTGTCAATAGTTTTGGTATTTAAATTGGCGCCGAGTAAAATAAAATAAAACCGGTTGTCGATTGATTTTTTTGTTGCCAAATTTGGTTTATCATTCTTATGAAATTGGTTTGGGGTTAATCTTTGTCATGCTGAAACGTGTCTCAGTTTCAATCATTTTAACAACTAAAGAAACAGATAAAAAGATCAATGGAAATTGGAAACATGTTTCTGGAAATTTGCCATTTTATTTTTAAGAACTACGAAAATACGAATGAAAATTGATATAGTAAAATTAAAAAGAAATAATCTTAAATATTAGGAAATATGAAATCAAAAGTCTCTCATTTCAACATTATTTCGGGTGAGCATGTTCCTAGTCCCTGCCCCCGGACCTTCCCCCTAGACCCTACCCCGGACTTTCCCCCTAGACCCTACCCCGGACCTTCTCCCTAGAACTTGCCCCCGGACC
>JAOBYH010043559.1:0-12176 GCA_025403525.1 Umimayanthus kanabou | reverse complement strand
CCGCATGAGGGATACTTCATTACTGTATTGCTATGCGTGGGCTAGTCAAGATACATGTAATATGTGAGAATAGTTGTTTATACAAGACAAAATGTTTAATCAAAGGCAACTTTACAAAACTGACCTCTCTTCGGCACAGCACCCAACCATTCTCCAAGCAAACGCAAACCGTGACTTTCCGTGATAATTTTTTCACACTTGGAAAAGTATTCTTCACTGTCTTTTTTATTGGCTTTCGATCCTGGTAAACCGACAACGACCTGAACGACTGGCTGGAATGAATGGGTCCACAGTCCGTAGAACTGACCCCGAGCTGGCTTCTGTTGCTTGCTTTTTGTGATTAACATCTTGATCTGGGCCAGCTCGCCGCGATGTATGGTCACCGTAGGTTCGGGCGAAGCCATTTTCCGTCGTAGCTGCACTCAGTATGACTTTGAACGAGCAGTGTTCAAAACGAAATGCCAACGTGACACCAAATGAATGAAAGTTATCACTGATCTGTTCCAGGAAAGCCAGCAGCAAGGAAGGGGGTTTCCCCGAATAGAAATAAAAATGTGATGAATGTGTTGATTTGAACAACAATTTCAGTTTCCAGGAAAGTAACAAAAATCAGCTGATGGGTTGTATTCCTGGAACGTTGTTGTTTTGGTTTAATCGCGTGAATTCTCCTTTCTCAGAAATTTAACAAATTCACGCCATTTTTTTCTGAGAACATTCTTTACAAGAAATTGTGACTAAACTTGCTCGTATGCTGAGAAAGAAAAAACATGTTCGGGTTCAGATTTAAAATTTTGAGAATCAAACGCAGTTTTATTTTCTGAAGAAGTAGTGAAGTTGATCAGTAAATATAGCAACTCAGAGTTTCACACGAAATGAATTATTTTTTTCGAATCTTTGCTTCAAGCTGAATCAGCATCAAAGATTTCTAACGCTCGAAACGTCAGCTGTATACCAAACCTCACAGGCGAGAAACATACCATAATAACCCTTGTTGATCAAACCCATATTCAGCTTACTCGCCAACGCAGAAAAACAGTTTTTTCAAAGCTAGTCTTCCAGTGTTCAAAGATTTGCAGTTAATATATACAAGATGCAAAAAGCCATTACAAAAATTATGCAAAAAGGTAAAAAGCGAATGAGCGGTCGCATTGCGTTATGAATTAGCTATTTCATGAATAGAATTATTATACTGAAAAAGAAAATCGAGTTTGAGAACATTTTAGACTGAAATTGCCATGAAACAGAAAAGCCTCGACCAAGGGGGTTATTTGGTTCGTTAACAAAGAAAAAATTGCATACAATAAATTTCAGGCATGACGAGACTAAAACATATGCATATTGTTTATTCTGACTCTTTTTCACAGTCAATCTGCATTCTGAGCAATGTTATGAAAATGCATGTCAAGAAATAATAACCTTAAAAGCTCAAGGAGGGGGTCGAGGGGGCTTTTCCCAGTCTAGAAGAGAGCCTGACATTTTCGCAACAGTTCTCAGTAATCAGTTAATTTTTTGGCCGATTCTCAGTACTGAATCAGTTAATTTTTTAGCCAATTCTCAGTAAGAGGTTAGATTTATTGATATCCATTATCAGTAATCAGCTAAAATTATGCACAAATCTCAGTAATCAGTTAAAATTTTAGGCGATTCCCAGTAAACAGTTAACCCCATTCAGACCCTCCAGAAAGGCCTGCACGGTTCGAGCATTGCATGCTGGGACCACGATTGGCCAATTTGAAGCTAATATGAACACAGGCCCATTTATCGAAATAAAATATATTACTAGCAAAAACATATAAATATAAGTCTTTACACGCTTTTTGTTTTATAACAACAATTTTATAAGAACAACGAGGCTCAAATTTGCCCAAAGATTAAAAACAAGTTAAGAACAATTGAGGCTCGGCTTCACATGCAAATGTAACTGCAAGTTTTTATTGAAAAACTCAACACATCACGTCATATATGGCGTTTCATCGCAGGTCTTTCTGCAGTTAGAAACACCGAGTAAGCAGAGAAGAAAATCAAAACTGGGCCGTATTTTATGACAGTGTCGAAGTGTATAATTGACATGATGAAAACAAGAACAATTTAAGAACAATTGAGGCTCAAATTGTGCCAAAACTTAAGAAAAACGAGCCTCCGCCAAAATTTACTGGTTCTTATAAAAAAAGCGTGTATTTGACAAATTTCGCCGATCGGGACATGGGGCATTAATTTTGTTAAATCACCCTACGAAATACTACTTAGTTTGTGATGTCAGGCAATTATATTCGTCATTGCAGTATGAAAAAAAAAAAAAAAAAAAATTTCTGTGCCCAAAGGGATTTTCACTAACACGCAATTACAATATAACTGTAGACTGGACAAAGTGCTGAAAATGTTAATTAGTAAGAAATAGTCAAGAATTCTAATGATGTTCAAACGATTGGGTAGGGTTTACATGGGAGTTAAAATGAGATAACAAATACAATACTCAGTCAAATATGCATCACATCATAAAACGGTCTAACACATGTCTGATAATCCCGAAAATTCTAAACTATGTAGACTGTGCTCTTTTACAGTGTATCAAACGTATGTTGACTATTGTAGATTTCAGTGTAGAATTACACACATTTTGAAAATCCTACTGATGATCAATTACTCTTTTAGTATTTTTTTAAAGAAACAATTGGTTATCTTCTGTACAAATCAAATATACGTTGCAAACGATACGCTGACTTCTATATAAGTCAAATATAAATTGCAAGTATATACTGAGCCTTATGGGGAAAATGTTAGGAATCAAAAAGATTACACGGAAACCTTCAAAACAAATCATTTTTACAAAGTTCGTTTGTCAATGAAGCGAACAACAAAAAATGAGGGCATATCTTCACATTTTTTGTATTTTGAAGTTTGTGATTTAATGAACAAGTTGGATACCTTTTGATCGCGTGGAAGTGCATCTCTTCAGTCTAGTTTACAACAAATGTGCGGTGTCGGATAAGGTGATCCATGATGGGTCAGAGGTAATCTATCTGCTGAATGCCAAGGATCGCTTAAATGATAACGTAGAATTCCGTATGTCATCATAAAACATCGCTTTCATCAAACTTTAACGAAGGATCGAAGCTAAAGATTGCGAAAAACTATTTTCCGTTTAAAATAGGTTTTCATTACTCAAGTTTTTGAAGCGAAACATTACAAAAACAAAAATAGATTTGCTGGTTTATTAGTTGTCGTCAGCACCCGTAAATCTAATTTTACGTCATAAAGATTAGAACTGAAAATTCCGCTTTATTTGTATTTCAGGTAACGAAAGCAGAATATTTCTTTTAGACAGACGTCAACCAAATCATCAATGGCTTAATTGTGGCTTACTAAAATTTCTGAAACTAAAATAGTTAACTGCACTCATTCTTGCAGAATTAGATGTCCTCCCACCACAAACCTCGTTGAAGTTGTGCAGGATCTTTCTAATATAAAGAACCATTATAATTAGTTAGATCTTATTAATAAGAGCAGCGAGATATGGAGCCTTCAACCTTCATCTTTGGTGATCTTTTTAACACCACTTAAAAGTATTTTAATTATGCTAAACGTCATTATTGTCATTAAATATTATAGAAAACTGATCTTTGTGATGGATCATTTCTTTATTTAGTTACTTTAACTCTTGGAAGAACTTGAATTTTTTTTTCATAATAACTTTGGTTTTGTTCTAATTCACCTTTTTAACAAAACTTATCGACATATAATGGATGCACTTATTTGTTCATTTATTTTAAAGCTGTTTTTGTAGGTTTTGATTCCAATTACAGCCAACAAAATGGACCAAGCCAAGACGCGTTTGTCAAATTTGATTAATGGCATGTTTTTGTTTAGTAATGGGTGGATAAACAACTGACTCTCTGCCTTATCTGTAACTCGGGCAGTTTCCTGGTCTCTGCAAACAATTATAAAAACTCGTTGAGATAAGGTGCGTGGTATGTGTTTCGTGATAAAGCGCTGGCCAGGTTTTTAGTTCATCACCTTCTCTAGTATCGCAACCGCTATCAGCAGCAAGTGGACCTTTGGTTAGTCCTTCCTCCACGGAAACTCGGGTTTAAAAATTCCCGGCTTGGGCTGATGCAAACGACTACGTCAACAATTATTGTTATGTAAACAGGTCAATTAGTGGTAATGGGGTTTGATATTTTTGTGTAACAACTGTTGCAGATCACGACGTTACTACATTTTCGCCCGTGTCTACAGAGAAACTCAATATCCCGGACTAGTGGCCTCGAGCTCAGGTTCAAAGAACCAGCCCAATTTACAGTTCAGACACTTCTGAGTGATATCACCGAGGAGAAAAAATTCAGGAGGGATTCTTGTACGGTGGTGGTGACTCTTCGCTCACAACGAACAGAACTGCCAGCATGAAGTGGGTAATAGTCGCAGCCTTATCGATGGCGATGCTCTGCGCTAATGTATACTCTGAGGTATGTGAGTTGTTGAAGTGATTTGTTGCTGCTGTGTTCAGGTTTGATCCCGATTTAGTCTCATTTCCGGCCATCCTTCAGTCTGCGTTTCCAAAGCGCAAAGCTGAGGAAAGCTTAGCTCATTTTTGGGATGGATACCTTGGTCTTTGTAAAGTTGCATGACAGATTGAAAAAGAAATAGCAGTTCCACTGCGCTAAATGTATTGACAAGGAAGGGTTGGCTTGGTGTTTTGGGGGTTTTAACAGTTTAAAGAGACCTGAGACCTGCCTTGCGGGATTTGTGAAGGGGATCAAGACAAATAACGTTCTGAAAGCATGGCGCTGCGCTTGCGGTCCCCTCACCCCCAAAGCAAATCCGAAACTAGATTTCTACACCACCCCGTTATGGCTGATGAACCCATTTTACTTTAAAGCTGATGAATTGTTCGGTCAGTGGTGCAAAACGCAATGGACCTTCCAAATGTACCACTACCAGTTTCGAACAGTTATAAACGTCGGCTTTTAGGTGATGTTGTACATTGCGTTGTAACGTTTCTAGTGTTGTACAAGTGCTAGTCTATCCCTATCGACCAAGATAACCTATGGATCCTTCAGTTTAACAGGTGACGAAAAATCGCATTTATTAGTGTTTGGTCCGTGCTCTTGTTATCAGATGTTCGGTGTAAAACACACGTATATATGCAGGTAATATTGCATCGTTATTGTGTCGAGTGTTTTTGAACAATCTGTGGCTCCCAACAGAAGTCATTTGGGTACTTAACTCTACAAGAAAGCTGCCCGTGACTAGAATGCAAAACAACATACTAACACCTAAACAAATCGTTAATCAACCAAACATAAACAGTGCTAACATTCACCCCTGTCGCGACAACAGTTTTAAATTTCCCAGGAGTCGTTGATGACAAGGTTGAACAGGAACAACGTTAGTACTCTCGCTAACTCACGTTTGTGGTACGAAAATTCAAGTTTCACTCGATGTCAGTCGATAAACATGCGAAAATCGATCGAACTGGAGCTTTATTAATAATGTTCAGCACTTTCCGTTAGTCTATCGGCCTAATCCAGAGTGAAGTTCTCAGTAGTGTTAATCTCTAAAGGAAATTGCACGTGCAGCGGTGAAAGGAAATGCGCCTTCAAACAAATAGAGTTGATCAGGCCTGGAAAGATATTCGCCATACTGCACGCACTGACACGCGTGTGAATCGTGTGATTGAACACTATTTTAAAATCTATACGCAATGCAATGAGCCATCGGGTGATGTTTCCTTTTACAGTGTGTCAAACTATTTTTCGGGAACGATTCATAAAGTAGAAAATTGGCTTTTGTTGATTTTTACAATGAGAATACTTTAAAGTGGGTGAAAACAATTTAGAATATTCTTTGCTTTGGTTGCTAACTGGACTAATCCCCCGTGATATTTAAAAGTACAGAGACGTTCACATACCTAACATTCTAATTTGGTCGTTTCGAAGACCATCGTTGTCACATATAGTGCTAATCATACCGTATATTTATAAACATGCATGCTTCTTGGTGTATCCTCTTCACTTGTCAGTACAAAATCTCTTCTCTTTTACTCCAGTTCAGGAAGTCGGAGAGAATGTGAAGAGAAACTGTTCCATTTTTAAAAATACATTCCCTACAGGCTATACATAAACATTGTTTGCAACTGACTTGGAAAATTCTTTATCGTTCCCCATTCGATCAAAGAATCAATATCAGAACCGAACGGGGATGAAGTAAACAAATAAGTTCAGTAAGAATAACCAGTGTTGATCTGATTGATACTTAAGGTAATGATTCAGCTTTTTAGTGATAGAATTACGCAATTACCACGATCTTTCTTGGAGTTGGAACGAAGAATAAAATTATATATAGTACTTTTTATGACTTCAATATGGAGTTAGTATTATCGTTCACTCCTTTCATTCTGCTTTAGCGACTCAACTAAAATTATGCTATAATTTCTTGCCCACCAACGCTGTGGCATCAAACTGAGAACTATTATAAGAGAGACATACATGAATAATGGAATACAAAACTGTTTTCCATATTGTCCAAAAGAAATAGGAAATGTTTGAGCAACGCCTGGTAAGGAAATGTGCATTGTGGAGTTCTAGTATTTGGAAAGGATAGTTAGAACCACTTAAACTGTCTTTTGATAAGGAAAAATTATATAAAGCTTTGAAATAGTAACACTAAACTGCAAATTAGCTTGGTGTTAGTTGTTTTAAAATACTTTTGAAGTGGTGCTTTCCAGTTCTAAACAGTCGCGTCTGTCCGTACGAAACTTGCTTAGATGCCCTGAGGCTCAGACTCGCTCCATATGGAAATTATATTATTAAGTAATGTTAATTTAGACTTTTGAAATCTGTTTTGTGTTTGCTTTCATTGATATTTGAAGAAAGAAGTTTTGTTTATTTATAAGCACATAAGCTTCCCATACTGATGTTTGTTAAGTTCCGCTAACCCTGAAGAGATCATTCTCTCTGTGATTAAGCTCTTATAGTGTCCAATGCATGTATAACATATGTACGATCTAAATGTGTGTGGCAAAACTCGCTTGTCTATCGAAAATTGTAACAGTCAATTAATCACATTAAATCTGCCTACACATTTCTTGCTTGTACTATTTGTTCGGCGGTATCACATTGAAAACACATGTATGTCCGTTCTACGCGGGGTCAAACACTTGGTTTGGCTCTCTTAAAATATTTGGGTGGTTGCGTGAACTTGTTGTGGCCTTGTGTTGTAAATAATCTATCGACACGACAGCAAAAATTATGGAGCGTTGAAAACTTTGAGTATAGTCCCAGTTTCTCACTTTATATTGGGACAGTGACATTAGGATCAAGATGTTCAAATGACAATGTGGTTGCACTCAATGCACGTTGCGTACAGAAAGAAACTTTTGTCCTGATTCAATGTTCTAGAACATGTAGACACTATGAAGATTTATTCAAGGTGTCAAAAGGTGTTTTCATCAAATGCTCGCAAATTTCTAACAAGTTTATCTTGTAGTTTGCAGTAGCGCCGTCTGGGTTACTCTACTGTCTACACCTGTTCTCTGTCATTCAAAGTAAGTTTTTTAACTTTGCAAAACAAATGAATCCGGTTAATCCTTTGTCACCTCATTTGCTGGATTAAAAAAAGAAGCCAATTATTCAGTAACATTTTATTAAAAGTTCACAATGTTAGATATGCTAAAGAGTGAAAAGTGAAAGGCATGTTATAGGTTTTCATCAACTGTTTCCAAAGTTGTGGCATTCTAAGAAACAAGGAACACGAAACACTTCTACTGTTCAAGAGATACAACATGAATGATTAGCTTATGGGTTTTCATTGACTAGTTCAAAAGTTAAGGCATCCTAAGACAAGTAAAACGAAACACTTCTACTCTTCAAGAGTGAATTAATATATTGACATATTTTTAGTTTGTTTGAACTGTGATGGGCACTATTAAAGAAACAAAAACAACAAGAACACTCCAAGAGACAAATTACACTGGACACTTGTACTCCTTGACAATGATATGAAGGATGCCTTTAAGATAGCAATACGGAGTATTCATTACGGCCTGCAACAGGTGGAATTTACAGTACTGAAAATAACGTCTTGACATTAATGATTGATGCTGACATCATGTCTATATATCGGAGGCATTTGAACGCAAAACTGTTTTTTAAGTCTGTTTTTAACATTATGATATTGTTACGATGCTTCAAGTTGTTGTTAGCCAAGAGCAATGAAATGAAACGTGACAACCTTTCAGCGAGATTGTTTTTGTTATATAGAGTAGGAGAGCAACATTCTAGGGATATATTTAAATCTATTATTGTATTTCAGTCTTTGAATCAAGCCCACGCAGCAGCAAATCATGTGGTCGATAATAGGCTACCAATTACGAAAGTCGTTACCAATATTGGCCCCATTCATTCCCCAAAGTTTGTTGTCAGAGCAGAATTTTTACAGCTGATCACAACGACAATAATTTGGTATTCAGTGGCAAATAATGTTTATGAGTATTGTCATTTTTTGCATGTTGTTTTTCCCAAACCTTTGTAGAATAAAAACAATTTGATCTTGATACTGAAAATGTCCTTCATACAATTTGTAGGAATCCAAAAGAAGTTTCCAGTTTTCAACCGCATTCCATTTCCATTCCGTTCTGTTCTTTAAAGTGCTGATATCAATTTGAAGACAGTGATTCAGGATTAAACAAGAAACTAATTCTCACAAAGCAAGAATATTTTCATGATTCTAAATTATCTTTTTTAACTTCTATTGTTATTTCCATCGTTTTTGATAAGATGAAATAACATTATTAGTAAAAACTTTTAAACGAAAACGTGGTGAGGAGTCTATAGAAAAGCAGAAACGTTTAATTGAAATATACCCCTTTAAGGTCATTTCAGAAGGGTGACCACTTTTACAATGATTTTGCCATCAGACCGACGGAATTAAAAGTGAGAAAACATTATTAAAGAAGAATGACATTTTGTTTGCTGCCGTTCTACTGTATTCATTGTGGGATTTGTTTCAAACATTTTTAAAAAGAATTGATTTGGGAAATTTGGTCTTGTTGTCACTGCTGTTCACGCCAGCTATGCTATATATAATACTTGCAGTCATGCTAGTTTCTTTTCTAAATTTGTCTTCATGGCATCCATGATATTGTACAATCAAACCGTACATTCCATTCCATAGTGTATGGTTGCAACCACATAAAAAACAAAACTGTTGAAGCCCTCCCAAGCAGATCTTTATTGTACATATTTGAAGTGTATGTAAATCAGATTTACACTTAGTATTTTGTTTCTAGTCGCTGTTTATGGCAGAGGAAAAACTCAAGAAGCGCACACAACAAGAGTTTAATGTGCGAAAAAGTGTATTCATACAAATTCCAATGAACCATCATACGACGAAAGATCACAATACTTTAATTACGTTAGTGATATGGTGAAACGTGTACACTGCACGATTTTAATATCTGTTTTTGTTTTTTTCCTTTGAGATTTTTAAAATAGATCGAAGAAGGAAAATGTTTGCTTACTTAAATTAAGGTTATTAGTGAGAGAGCACTATAATATCTTTGAAGTTGTCGTATCTTTTTTATGACACTACGCAGTAACTACAATATATTGATGAAGTATATTATTTCCTTCGCTTGATTAAAACCTTATAAATACATGTTTTTAACCCTATCAAAGCCATTAACACTCCCCAAATTCAACATAATTACATATTACTCATGAGGACAAGAATGTCTCTACTAATTACCCCTAAACCAGACGTCATTATTTTTGTGACCACACAATTAACGATCGAGTTCAATGACACGATTAATTTAATATCGAGTTCGTGAGTTTTCGATATTTCAATATCGGTCATCGCTTTTCAGGAATAGTTCGATTGCGCAGTTCAAAGGGAGTTTCTGAAATCTATATTTTTAAACTCCCGTAATATGCACTGTAGCTTCGCCCGTATGCGCGTTTCCGTTTCCGCCAGTCTTAAATTCTTCATCGTCCACAAAATTTATACACAAGGTTTGCTAATGGGTAATTATGTACAAATTTGTAGCGAGTTACCCGAGCTTGTCTTGTCTTAATATCTCGCTCTTCTCCCGTACCGAGCACCCTATCACTATATGGTTTTGACCTAGAAACCTCTGTGTTTTGTGTGTGTGTGTCTCTGTCTGTCTCTGTCTCTGTCTCTGTCCCTGTCTGTCTGTCTCTGTCTCTCTCTCTGTCTCTCTATCTCTGTCTCTGTCTCTCTCTATTACTTTATATATTTGTTGATGTGTGTATAGTGTGTGGTATATTCACAATAGATTTAATCATACACAAAATGATATTGCCATATTGGTTTGTTTATCGTCGAAAGGTTAGGTGTTTTAAAGCCTTTGCCCTTCTTTCGATCAAAATCTGGAATTGTGCGCCTGAGGCATTACGTGTTTTAGTGCGGAACAAAAAAGCAGAGCAAACGCTGCCATTTAATAGCAGGCAAAAATAGTGTTTAGATGCTTTTAATAACATTTAAGTGTAAATCAGAACTGTACATGATTTCTATTGGAAGCTGGAGCGAAAATGCCGAGATAGAAAAATAAATCTTCGGCATTCATGGATTTAGTGTCGGAAATGCAAAATTAGATTTATGTTGTTCAGTTTCTAGGAGTTTACCCATGTTTATTGCAAAATCACCTAAATCCGATTAGCTCGTAAACAGAGTTGGCATCCGGCTATTAAAACTCTTTATGATTGTAACTAACTTTTCGAGTACTTTGGACGGCATGGTAAGTTTCTTCTTTAGTCTATGACAAGCTCAGCGTATTTGCAGAGCCAATTGTTATATGCCCAGTATGACGTCACCAAACGAAGTAAGACGTTCTGCATGTCAACCGCGCCCCAGATCTGACTTCAGAACAGTGTTTCACTAAATAAACAGTGCTAACATCTTTGGTCTTTGATTTTTGTCTTATTTAGTTATTATAATAATAATACGAGAGCAAGCAACCCGCTTGCGTGAGTTACTATTAGATATTGAAAATTTGTTCACGGCGGCAGCGCTCCATCGACAGCCGGGCGGATGCCGGAACAAGACATTTTGGAATGGGGGAGGGGAGGGGCCGGAAATACATGTCTGGACGAGACTTGTTCTGCTGTATTCTTTCTTGCATTCCTTTTGTAGGAGTAACGACGGAATGGAGGGAGGGGAAAATGGGGAAGGGGCTTCGGCCCCTCCCCGAAATCTGATTCTGGCCGGGCATCAAGTCTAAAAAATATTGATGGGTCTGTGGATCATTCAGTCTCTCGTCCAAGCGTGGGTTCTTCTTCTCTCTTCTCATACCTACTCTAAACGGCTGACCGCGCCCCATAACACGTGCTGAAAAGGAACAAGTCAGCACTCAACACTTCAGGCTTTCAAAACGCTTGCGTGTTTTCTTTACAACAACAACAACAACAACAACAGCAGCAGCAGCAACAACAATAACGTATTCTTTATTGGTACCTTGTAAAAACTAAAATTACATCGTTGTTACAAATAACAACGGTTTTCTATACTCCGTTTAAAAATCCTAAAAGTTACAACTCATGTTGTTTGGTAAACCCACCTCGCAAAATACCAATAAACTGGGGGGTAAACAACACGGAAAAGTCCTGCAGCTGAGATTTTCAATTTACACTGACACTTTTCTTGATACTGAAGGATTTGCTACCCTTCCCGTAGCATATCATTAGCATGACACAGTTTTGAAAATGGAGTAATGATTTCGAAAATTTAATAGTTAAGGCCCTTATTGACACCGGAAATTTGAGTTTTTTTCTGAAATCCTGGGAAAATGAGTGAAATTTACGCTAGAGTGGGATCAGAACTTTGAGATTTTCGGGCGGCACTCATCCTTAGAGTAGGCGGCGAAAATTACTTTATACTGCAGATAAGTTAGACAGATAGACAGACGGTGCACAGCAGGTCATGACATACTTGAGTTGCTTCTCAAAGGTATTTCCATTGGCTGCATTGCGTAACTTCGACTTACACAGGGTCGCGTCTCAAGGCACCTACAAAGAGGGTTTTGTTCCTGATGAGCGGTAACAGTCATGGTCTGACTTTATCACAGCAAACTCAAATGAAAAAGAAACGAACTTGAACAAGGTTCAGGGGCAGATCCAGGATTTTTTAAAGGGGGGTGACTTTTGTAAAGGGGGTGACTA
>JAOBYH010043448.1:0-12177 GCA_025403525.1 Umimayanthus kanabou | reverse complement strand
TAGTAGTAGTAGTAGTAGTAGTAGTAGTAGTAGTAGTAGTAGTAGTAGTGGTAGTAGTAGTAGTAGTAGTAGTAGTAATAATAGTAGTAGTGGTAGTAGTACGGTAGAAGTACATGTAGTAGCAACAGCAGTAGTAGTAGTAGTGATAATACTGATATAGTAGAAGTGGTAGTTTTCCTTCTCTGAACAAGTGATATTTGATAGTTTAGTTTAGTTTAAGTAACTTCAAAATACGCAAAGATTGGTTACAGATTTATTTTAAAAATCCTAAAGCACAAAACCTGGTTATACTGCAAAAGCAAGCAATTTAAATACTCAAGAAAAACGTACATTAACATCCTAACACGAACAGACACTCGTGAGGTTGTGTAATGCTACTCCATAAAATTGTCAATTAGCTAAGTTCACCTTCTTCCTAACCTAGTTTAAACTTTTTGTTCGAGTATATTTTAGAAGAGGCGAGTGTAATATTAAACATGTTGTGCTTATTGGTTAGGAATTGCACTGTTTCTTGAAAATGAAAAAATGAAGCTGGTAAAAATAACAACTAAGTTTCAAACTCTCATGCTTTTCTGACACAAAACGTGCGTATGACTATTTTCAAAATCTATTTGTTAATGACGAATTCTATCTTTCTGCAATGACTTCGTGAGTTAATAACCAACTCTAAAATTATAAAATGGTCAGCCCTACAGCAGCCCAGCCATGGCCTAAAAGGATTGTGTTGTGATGTGTTGTGTTAAAAACAGCACGTTGTCAATGACTAAAACATTCACTGCGATGCAGAGAAAAAGATAAACTTGAAAACGCATGCAAAACTAACACTCATCAGACCTTCAATAATTACGTAAAAAAATTCATCAAAATGATGCTGAATAGTGTTTAAAACCCTTCAACTTCTTAAAGCGGTTAGTCTTAAGAGCTGTCTCATAAATACAACAGCTGCAGCCACCTTAAGCTTCATTGTTATGTCAAATCAAGTCTATTTACGACAAGTGTTAAATTTTATCAGAAAAAAATAAAACTTCAGCACAACAAGTCTACATTAAAGCAGTTTTTGAATGACTGTAGTTGCGAATATAGTCATACAATGGTTACGGATCTGCGTAAAAATAAATTCTTTATCAAGTGAAAATTGTGGAAATTAAAAAATGTCTTTAAATTTTCAACTGAAAGTACGTCTAGGTTGAAAGTTTCCGTCAGGGGTAGGGACGAAGCTTATGAGTTGTATTTCCGGGTGTACCGGCTGTACGATGCAGCTGTAGGTCTTGAAGAGTAGTAAGAACTTCCGCTAGTGCCATGCCCCCCGTATCCACTGCGCACTGCGTAACTGCCAGTGCTTCGGCCAACGTTGAAGTTGTAGGTTGAAGTTGGACGATCTCGGCTGGCGCTGGTGGTTCGTCGGCGTGAGCCTGCGACTGTGCTACTGGAACTGCTAGAGCCGCTGACCATGGAGACTGTCGACTCTCCTTGGCTGCTGCCCCCTTGAGCTGACTCGGTTTTCTCAACCAATACGTATTGGTGTTCAGGTGACTGCGCTTTGGGCGTGGAGGTAGCGCTGATGCCGGCATTGTAAGCAGTGTCCTCCCTGTTAACTGACGTCACAGTCTTGGTCACAGTCATGGTTGAAGAGGCCTGTATGACAACACAAATGCGAAATCAGTGAATAGTGAATATAAAAGGGGTCGCTCTCGTGGAACCTGACGAAGGAAGAGAGAGAGAGACAGACAGACAGACAGACAGACAGACAGATAGACAGAGACAGAGAGAGAGTGACAGAGAGAGAGACAGAGAGACAGAGACAGAGACAGAGACAGAGAGACAGAGACAGAGAGACAGAGACAGAGAGACAGAGACAGAGAGACAGAGACAGAGACAGAGAGAGACAGAGAGAGTGAGAGTGAGCAAGACAGAGAGAGAGAGACAGAGAAAGACAGAGAGAGAGAGAGAGAGAGAGAGAGAGAGAGAGAGAGAGAGAGAGAGAGAGAGGTTTAAAAACATGGACAGAGACTGCAATTGTTGCTGCAAACAGGATGGTATGGCAAGGAAAAACGAGCAGCCCAACTCTCTACTGATCAGAACTGGACAATGATGATGAATAGTAACTTAAACTGCTCTATTTCACTATGATGTCACAGAACGAAAACCACTCTTATTTTGGCAACCAAACAAGTCCAAATTAGGTTTTGTCTGGACACTGCTCGGCTTACTTGAATACAAGAACAATTTAGTTAAATGTTCAATCAAAAACAATCATGTCGCAGTGTTAAGTAGTTAAACATCAAAGTAGGGCTTGTTAACATTTCATTTTGCCCTGTTCTTGTAAGTGTACTCGCCCCCACCTTGCTACAGATATCTTTCATTCTCTTTAAAAATTTTAGTAAACAGCATCACTTCATTCAAGTTCCAAACTTCTAGTATGGAGGGTTCGAAAAACGTACACAAATTGTGACGTCATAGTGACTGAAATAGGCAACTGTGAGTAAGTGCTGTGACGTACAAGGTAAACGTACACACCAAGATGGTCCTGACAGTTTTTAGGTGTTCCACGAAGTATATAAAACGAAACAATAGAAACTTTCTAATGACAGCTCCCCGTAAGGGTCTTTTCAATGCCATGCTATAAACAAAACTTATAAAGGTTAAAAACCCCAACTGGCAGGAAGGCTGGCCAGAAGGCTATAGACACCAGCCGACGTGACCAGCGGGCAGAGGACTCAAACTCGAGACCTCCGGGTTACAAGTCAGCGCTCTACACTGCTCAGCCACGCTGCTTTTCCTTTCAAAAAGTGGGAAAATAAAACAGAAAGTCTTACTTCGTTTGCCCCAACGTCCGAACCACCGCTCGTAGCTCGTACGGTGCGACGCACAACGTACGAACTGACAGGCTTGTAGTCATGCTGTAGGACCTCCTTGAGCCGGATTTCAGCTTTCTCGTAGGCTTCCTCGGCAACGTAAAGCTGTTTCTTCAAACTCTCCACCTCTCTCTGGTTGGCGCTGATCTTGAGCCGCAAGTCGCTCACCATGGCATCCTTCCCTTCAGTGTTAGTGGTGTAGTACTCGATTTCCGCCTTCAGTTCGCGGATTTCTTTCTCCAGTTTGTAGCAATATTCCTGTTTCTCCCACAGCGCCTGTTTGATACGGTTGTCCATATCATCTTCCAGTTTTTCCTTTGCAGCCAACAACATATTGTAGTCTTGTTCCAGTTTCAAATTCTACAAAGTGGTGAAAGCAAAAGCAACATTTAAAAACATTGTTAGTGACAATGTTTCATGCGCCAATGTTTGTAAACTATTAAGAGGTTTTCAGTTTTTCCTTTTTATAATAAAGAACCCGTACTAATCTAGTTAATACTTTCAGATAAAAAGAATTGTTCCAAAAAGCTAATTTAATGACATATTAACTAAATTGTAGTGGTATTTCAGAACTGTACTGCACAATGAATCAATCAACCTGTTTGAAACAGCCGTACTTTTTATTCTAACCGAACCTCTGTTCAAATATGTAATGGAATCAGCAAGACTTGAACTGGTTAAACTTTGATACTTAACTCTGTATACAACATTTGCCTGACGGCTTGAGAAATTAGTAAGAAGTCTACCAAAACATGCGTGAGTTAATCCCTAATATCATCAATAATCATTTAGTTACTTATTCTAATAACATTAACAATAACAATAACAACAACAACAATAACAATAACAATAATAACAATAACAATAACAATAATAATGATAATAAGAGTGATAATAATAAAGATAATGATCATAATAACAATAAAATATGCCTTTATTTATACCCGATTTTTTTAAATTAAAGCTAGATATCTTCTGGGGTCGTGTTAAGAAAATAAGATTCAATTGGAAATCTATAATAATAATTTAAGAATAGAAACCTATCAATTTAGTACCTAACCAAAATATTTTAAAGTCTAACAGAAACTAACCTTTGTCTGATACACAGAAATACTCTGGGTACTTGTTTGTTCAGATTTGATCTTCACCAACTCTCTCTTCAGAGACTCGATCTCAGAGCGCAGAGATGTGATCATCAGGTCCTTCTCTTGGATCTCCTTGCGGTACACTGCCACCCGACTCTCAATCTGCACAGAGACGTTCTGTTCGCTGCTCGATTTGTACTGGAACATTTGACTGCGAATCGAGTCTCGCTCTTTTTGTACCTCCTTCAGTTGGAATTCCAGGGTGGTTACCTACAATTTAAGTGATTTTTTCGGTTTTAGAAAAGAAGATCGTGCGTACATTTCATACTCATGATATTGTAAAGTGCTATTCGCATATACGGAATTTGGAGTTTTATAAACGTTTTAGAATAAAATTAATTAACAATTATAACACGACCTGAGTAGTTGGCTTTTACTCATAGAAAACAATAGCGAGTTTGTATACATACTCGTACATACATACATACATACATACATACATACATACATACACACACACACACATACATACATACATACATACATATATACATACTCATACATACATACATACATATACATATATACATACATATACATACATACATACTCATACATACATACATACATACTCATACATACATACATACATACTCATACATACATACATACATACATACATACATACATACAAACAAACATACAGACATACGGGATCGGCTATTCATCGAGTTAGCGTTTGAGTTAAGTTTGAGTTAAGATTGAGTTATGATTGAGTTAAGATTGAGTTACCCAAAATTCAATATAAATAAAATAACGATGTTGGCAAAGTGTTAAAATATTGGAAATCGATATCTTTTCTCGAAATAAACGGGAAAACAAAACAAAAAACATGTGCCGATGTTTGTTTGTGTTTTTCCCGCCAAACCTGCATTGCGTTAATACATGTAGCCAGACCCCAGACTTTGAAATGGAAGTCACTGACAAAGGCCAAATGTATTCTTCAATAAGTTTTGGCAGTTTTAAACCTGTTCTCCTTTAGTCTATATTTGTGAGACTGATAGGTGTAAATAGCATTTTTATTATTATTCCGACCAGCGACATTTGAACAATAAAACGTATCAAATTTCAGTGCTGCCTCTGTTGAAATTCCCGGCACTTCATTATGTCGAGTGTTGTGTCACAAAATATTAAAACCAATATGGCTAAATTACAGATTGCGGCTGGAAGACACTCAGCGCAGTGAAGATGGATTGTAGTGGTTTCTCAGTTTAGATATTTTAATCCTGAGTTAAAGGCACGGTTTAATATTACAAAAACAAATACTTACATAACTTAAATTTCCTGTTAAAAAATATAGCGAACAGCAGTGATCAGAGGAATCTGAACAACGATACTGATTGTAACTCATGACCTGATATCGTCAAAAAATCTATTTACCAATCTGTGAAGAATCTGGAAGAATGAGCAAGGTATTTCAGCTTTTTAGATAAACTTCGTTCAGCGTCCGTAAAAAATCAGTTTTGTTTGCAACTTTTCGCCGTAGATTAATTCAGCTCTTTCCCACCGTAGACTGTCTGGCCCGCATTGCAGATTCAATGGCGTGAAAAAAAGCCACATCGACGCACGATTTTTTGTTTTTCCGTTTAAATCGAGGAAAGATATCGACTTTCATTATTTCAACATTTTGCCTACATTGTTCTTTCATTCATATGATGAGAGAATCTCGAAGAATGAACTAGGTTCGGGTAATAAACTCCGTTTTACTTTGAGCCTCCGTAAAATATCAGTTAAATCTGCAACTTTAATTCAGCTCTTTCCCGCCGTAGACTACATCTGTCTGGCAAACGCAATGCAGGTTCGGCGGGAAAAAATAAACAAACATCGGCACATGTTTTTTATTTTTGTTTTCCCGTTTATTTCGAGAAAAGGTATCGATTTTCACTATTTTAACATTTTGCCAACATCGTTATTTTATTTATAAATTGAATTTTTGGTAACTCAATCTTAACTCAAACTTAACTCAAACTCAACTCTAACTCAACTTAATTGTTAACTCGATCGTTAGTCTATCACGTTATTTTTACAAGTCGGCAACCAAAATACAATTCGACCAGTAAAAAAGCCTAACCATTTTGGCTGGTCAGCCGTCTAATAAGTTGTTCATTATACAATGCTTTTCTTCTCAATCTCATGCTAATAAGGAGTTTACTTTTCCTCATTAATTATAATCCCACGACGCACGATATATTTTTGTTTTGTTTTATTTTCTGAAACTTGTCGTGTCATTTTGATACCGGTTGGAAACCGGTTTATTCATTCCGAACTGTGACTCGGCTGCTTAAACAATCACAGAGCTATAATCTAAGCTTTAATATCCGTGGTTATTGAAAATGACGTCATCTAAAGTTCATCACCAGTTTTCCTCTCTTGATTAAACCTGGAAAGAAGACAAAATCTGTGCCATGTTTATTTACGGTTTTGAATCAATGAAAATATGTTGTATTGTTTACAAATTTGAAGCCAACTGACGAGGAACTCTACCTTACGCCACCTTATCCCACCTTTTCTTCCCTTACTCTACAATCTTTACCTTTCTATACTCTTACCCCACCTTATCCCACCTTTTCTTCCCTTACTCTACAATCTTTACCTTTCTGTACTCTCACCCCACCTTTTCTTCCCTTACTCTACAATCTTTACCTTTCTATACTCTCACCCCACCTTATCCCACCGTTTCTTCCCATACTCTACAATCTTTACCTTTCTATACTCTCACCCCACCTTATCCCACCTTTTCTTCCCTTACTCTACAATCTTTACCTTTCTATACTCTCACCCCACCTTATCCCACCTTTTCTTCCCATATTCTACAATCTTTGCCTTCTTTACTCTCACCCCATTACCTTGTCTTACCTTATTTCTCATTGTTATGGACTCCTTTTCCTCCGTTAGTTATACTACTTGATTTTCTAATGCAGTGCGCTGCATATATTCCTTTATATTACTTACATTACATTGCGCTACATCATAGCTGATAAAACTAACTGGTTGGAAGCTCAAAAAATTTCAAAGGGAGTGAACAAAGCTGCTTTGTTTTATGTTGAAAAATCCGTGACTGTGCACACTGTTTTGTTTTACACATGAGCCCAAATGTTTCTACTGGTTAGTTTTTCATTTTCATTTCAATATCTCTTGAGTTTTATGCACTGTCACGGTCAGCGAACAAAGAAATGGAGAACCAAAACATATAACAAATATATAACTGGCGAGTTTCATAACCAGTCTCGCTCTATCAATTATGATTATATTACATTACTATATATTCGTTCTAATGTTTTAAAACAATAAACCGTTCAATAAATCTTACAATACATGCACACACCAATACATTCAGTTGTTTTCTTACTTTTGGCAGTTTACCTTGCGGGATTATACCTGTTGTAGAATTCATCCCATTGTACCTTCTGTTTTATTATAGCTGCAACGTTGTATACGCATAACGAAAACCAATAACCCACCAAAACAAGCCAATAGCAATAATAAACAGGTGGATAGAACTTTTTGCGCGGTCTGATTGGTTCATCAGACACGGTATATCCTAGAATATCCTAGAATAACCACTTCCAGACGAAATTTTCAAAATGGCGGCTCCTATTTCCACTGTTCCTCACAGATGAAGAAATTCGTCAAATGAACGAAAAAGCTACTCCTGCAAACACAAAATCCACCTGTTTGGTTAATACTAAAACGACTATCCCCCTTAGTGTCGGTGCCTAGTGATTTAAGATATTTACCTCACCGTTACGCTGTTCGGCAAATATCAATCACTAGTCACCTCCACTTCAGGGGATAGTTGTTAATTATCTTATGAAGAATAAAGACCATTATAATTATTATTATTATTGTTATAGTTAGTTATTATTATTATTAATTATTATCATTATTATTAATAGTGACTATTATTGGTAATTATTATTGTTATATTATAAAGGTAAAGAGGAAGAACCCGGTTGTTTCACCTTGGAGTTGTCTTCCACCCTGCTGGCCATCGACAGCACGGCGTATGCCACCTGGGCCGCTTCTTCTACTTTGTCACCCTTCAGAAGCTTTCCGAGTTGGCTACCCTCACCCGAAGCCATGCTCATCAGAGCACCAGACATGTCTTCAGTTTCAATTGGAGTCACCTACAAGGAAAAGTGCAAAAGACTTGCATTTCAGCAGGCATTTTACAGACACTGTGGAGGGGCGGGGGAGTGGTTGAGATAAGAGCAATCTTCATTTTATTTTAATAGAATGGTCCAATCAGTCCTTTGCAACATGTTATCAAGAGTTATCTTTATAAGAATTTACTAAAAACTAAGATATCTAGAAAATTGCAGAATTTATTTAATTTATTTATTTTATTTGTTTATATACATTATTTATACAGAAATTCCAGTTCAGCATAGCTGTTTTAAATGGAGATCTGTACAAAATAATATGAATAAATAATAAATTATAAAAATGAAAACAAAAAGGCAAAACAAAAGAAATCATTCAAAGGGTTCATAAAGGTGAAAATTAACTGAGATGATTAAGATGTTGCTTGACTTTCAGTTTAAAACTAGTGAAAGACTGATCATGGCCTAAGTTACGAGGAAGAGTGTTCCAGGATTTGGCGGCATTGTACTTAAAAGATGTTTATATATTTCCAAAAATTTATAAATTTAAGGATGTACAGCTACAAGAAATGCAAAAATACAAAATGTCGGAAAAGAAAAACCATTTTTGTATTGTATTAAATTATAGCCATCATAAATTGTATGCGCGTTATACTTTCCAGTACAATGCAGCCTTGGTTAAGTTCGTTTTGCAAATTCAGGTGGCTCGAACTAAGGAACAAAGCATGGTTCGGAGTGGAAACAGCTTAAGCTAGGATTGCGTGACTAAGCACCAACCCACTTAGACATGCCACCTGTACACTCCCCCTCAACACTAGTAAACAATTAAAAACTGAGAGCCGGTTGTGCTTCACTGCAGTAAGATTACTTTCAACACATTTGTCCTTGAAAGCTGTAAAGAAAACGAATAACTTCAACGCGATATATTGCCATTGTCATTCTCATTGTGGAGGTTAATGTCAATGTCAATATTTTCATCAATATTGGCGTTTTTGTCAACGTTGCCGTACAACATGATTGTTATCACGGCAACACTCGCTTCCAATTATAATGCAACTATTGCAAGATACTTTCTTGATGATTTCTTATCACCCAACGTAACCACTATAAACAGATGAAGACACAAGTGTATTAACGAGAAAGAGAGAATGGAGTAATTTATACACCTTCACTAGTTGGGATATCGATCTCGAAAGATTTTTCTAAGATTTTACAAATTCGTCGCTTTCAGAAAACTTTTTGGATTCTTTCCTAAGATTTTAAAAGATCTCCGAAGACTTCCAAAATTGTACAAAAAATCAAAACCTTTTTGCCATTTTTCGAAGCTTTCTGAAGGTATTTCCGAAATCGTGTATTTTGTCTAATATATGACAAGAAGGGCATTACACACGTGACGGTAGATTGGAGGTACAAATTTTCTTCTTGTGTTGAGATTAATATTTTATCCCTCAAACATAAAATTCATATCTTTGCATCGCCATGTTTCAAAACTTCTTCAATATGCCAGAAACGTGCATATAGTTACAACACAAGATACGCCTAACGAAAAAAACTTGTTTAAATTAAAGTACTCACCAATTCTGGTAAACAAACAATTGCCTATGATGGCGACTGTACTTTGGGACAATAACCCAGCCAACTTGAAAGATCTCAAGGTATTCAACTTTTCAAAACAATTAAAAAAACACTTAAAAAAACAGGAGACTGCTCGAAAACTGAAAAGTTCACCAGTCTCCTGAGTCAAGCATGTAAGGTAATAATGTAAGTATAATTAGTGTTGTAAAAGTATTGATAACTTTTATGTATGTATGTACACAATAAAGGAAACAGTTGTTGTTGTTGTGTAATTTTATTTACTAAACCTACCTTAACATCAATCTTCGCAGCTGTTGTAAATGCTCCATAAGAATCTTTCACGAGTACTTTGACTAAAACACTATAGTTTGCAGCTGCATTGCCTAGAGGAAGACGCACAGTCGCATTTTGGGAGTGACCACTTTGAAACTGCACTTCTCCAGTTGATGTATGGTAACTGAAGTCGTATGTTAGCGGCAGATGGACGTCGATGTATCTGTCGCACTTGATCTTGAATTCTGTTACCACCGCTTCACCCTTTGTGGGATTAACAAAGCATCCTTGCACCTTCCCGTCTGGGTGATACGGTGGCTCGTTTGTAAGAAACTCGTAGTATTCGGATTCCGAAGAGCCATCCTGAAGAAAAGCTTGAGCTCTCATCTTATAAGAACTTGCTTGCTGAAGTCCCGGTTGTGTTCCTGTAAGTACTATGCTTGGACCCGAGAGGTCTGTTGAAGCCATTTCTTTCAAATTGTTCACCTCGACCCATTTGTTCATCTGTTTGATGTACAGAGTCCAAGAGTACCTCGTTACTGTTCTGCAACTTATTCCCTTGCATTCTGTTTCCAATACCATACGTTTTGCGGTTGTAACCCTTCTACCGCAGTTTGCCTTACATCTATAAATAAATCTGACATTAAAAGACATAAATACAGACCAACTGTTTGCGATATAAACACAAATCTTAAAGTGTGACTCTTGCTAATATGTCCAACGATCAATGATGTCCAATGGGAAAAGCATCTCCCACTCAAATATTCCTTTAATGTTGTAATCAAGCATCTTTGGGTGGGCCCACTGGGTAGTGGTTTTTGTTCTTTCAATCTGTCAAAATTCTAAACGTTTTCGGAAAAATTTTAAAAAACTTCTACATTTTCTCCTAGATTTTACTGAAGTTTCATATCATTTTCGAATTCCTTAATAAAATTGGTTCGCTTTTTTTTATATTTCCGACGCAGGTGCAATTTATGTTCAAATCTTCTAAATGGACCAAAAACATCCCTCCTATCCTATTGATCTATTGAGAGGTTCCAGCTCCATAAGCAAAACACAAAAATTATAGAGGAAGGTAGGAACAAAATAAGAGAATACTTACTTGAAGGAGAACTGCAGTGCAGATATGATGAACAGTCTATGGATCGCTGCGCGCGATCTCCTTTCATCCTTGCTCACCACCAACTCGATGACATAATGCAACTTCGCCTTAATGACAGCAGGATCGAGTGTAAGCTCTTTTGTTTTGGTGCTTAACCGTCCTGGACCGTATCCAAAACAACCTCCTTTGTCACGCGGCCCTCCTAAAGATACATCCACAGGAAATGACGGCATTTTGGAAAAATCTTCGTTTTCTCTTCTGCAGAACCAGGTGTAGCTCAAGCCGTCATGTCTTGACGGACCGGACAAATCTGGATCAAAAGAGTCAGCTCCATCTAAAGTCAAGGAACCACTTCCTTTTACAAATGAACTTGGTCCATTTACTTTCGGCACTAGTTCTGGATAGATGATGCGTATAAATCCAAAGTCATAACCTCGAGTTCCCTCTTGTCCTTTCATTTCTGCTTTGAACCGTATATAATGATACCCAGGGAGAAGCGTTCGTGGTTCGATGGTAGTATTCTTTACATCGTTAGCTAGAGTTATAAACGATTGAAACTGTTTGTTCGCGTTGTCAACCGCAGAGGCCTCCCAAGCATAGAAGGTGTTGTTAGTGGTTTGGCATTTTAGCGAGACGCTGGCTTCAAGAACCAGGCTTTCAAGAGTTGTGATAGAGAGGGCATTGTTCAAAGTCTTGTTGAGCTCTATGTTGACGTCTGGTGGTTGGCAGTTTTCGTTAACTGAGAAGCAAGCAGTAAAGGGTCATTTAACGTTAGCAATGATAACAGAACACAGACGATTATTATAGAATGCATCACATTGGTTATTATTACTAAAGGTCTCTCCAGAAATAGGCTTCGAAATGTTTTTAACACGCTATGGAACCTTAGCTATGTTTTATGGTCTTTTTGGGTTACTTTTAAGTAAGCTTTGAAAAGCTTTGCTATGAGTTACCTTGATACTTGATTATCAAGGAATACGCCGCGTGACTTAACGGTATATTAGTCACGTGATGTGTTTTTGGGTTTTATGTGAACAAGACTCTAGTTAATAATAATGATAATGATAATGATAATGATAATGATAATGATAATGATAATGATAATGATAATGATAATGATAATG
>JAOBYH010043337.1:0-12178 GCA_025403525.1 Umimayanthus kanabou | reverse complement strand
AGGCCCGAACCCAACCCGAACCCAACCCGAACCTGACCCTGACGTCATACTCCACGATCGATTATCGATTTTTTCAGTTGATTTACTAATCGATATTTGACCTTGACCTTTTTTTAACCAATCAGAAGCCAGCATTTTGGCGCCAAAATTTGAATGGACCAATCACAAGCCAGCATTTCCAACTGTCAAAAGTGGTCGAAAGGGGCCCATAGTACTACTAACATCTATTCCAGTCATCGACGTTAAGGCCCGTTCACACGCGCGATATTTACAGCGATTTTTTCGGCGAAGAGAATCCCACCAATATCGCGGTGAAATTTGAACATGTTCAAAACATCTGCAATATCGCGGTGACTTGAATTTGGAAAATCGCCGGTTGTTCACACGTGCGAATTTTTCTCGCCATCGAAATCGCCGAAAAAGCCGCACCTACAATCGCCGTAAATATCGCGCGTGTTAACGGGCCTTTACGTTGGTGTTCATTTTGCCCTAAATCGTCGCAAACAGACACAGATCGTTTGCGAAGGGGTTTGTGATAATCAGCAAGCTGTTTGCAACAAAACACAGACTATTTGCGACGACATTTGTAAGAGCATCTTTTCTCGTTGTGTCATCCAGGTAATTAATCAGAAACGCAGCTAAACTGTATAGTTTTTTCTGTCTTTGCGGCTTGTTTGCAGTCATTAGCGAAACGTCTGAAACAAGCGGTAGGATGTGCTTCCAGTACTGCAGTGCTTTTGTTGGCTTGCAAAACACATTGTTGTAAATTGTTTGCGTCAGTTCGCGATGATTTACGGCTAAAGATAAAGCAACCTTTAACACAACCTACCCATCTGCGTGAATAGTTCAATACAGTCTACCACTCACAAGAACAGTGAACTATAGTGCTATGGTATGTCCGCAAATAAATTAATATCAGTTGTGGTAGTGTACAGTGAAAACCGCCCGTAAAAACCTGTGGATTAAGAACCTTCAGTATAAAAAGAGGGAATAATTGTCCATCATCGGTAAACAGCTATCTTTAGTTAACCGGCAAGTAGATTAGAACCCATTGCAGGGTGATTTGCTAAAATGTAGGTTCTCATGTAACGGTTTCTACTGTATGTGATAGGTTCTCAAGGAAAACGAGACTAAGTGTTCTTCACTAGAGAAGCAGTTGCAGATTGCCTGGCCTAGAAATTTAGATTTTCAGGCACTAGTAATAAATTGCCAGTGATAAAATCCTCACCAGGCAAAACCAACATCCCTGGAAAAGACGTTCTATTTTCCTTCAGCATGACTTTACACCATCCCAACTATCAACTTTGTTTTTAAACATTTTAAAAATGTTTTTAAATGTCTTTAACTTAAAACGAAACTCAACTCAGCTGTACAGCACTACACATGTCAAATGTTCAACTATAGAACAGTCCACAGTACATCTAGCTTGTTCAGTGGATTGTTTTGACCTTTGGCTTGATCCACTTCATCCCACCAGAAGTTTTCCATTTCTCCACCGTACTTTTTGTGTTGACAATGGGTTTTGGCGGTTTGTGCGTGTCTTGTTGAAGGGCAAGAGCGCTTTGTACTTGTATTGGGTTGATTGTTATTTCCTGAATCTTTACGCTTGAAATACCTGAGCATGTTGATGTTTTGGTGCTTCGTGAAGCATGCACAAAATGGCAGCCACAGAGTAAGTTAGTACTCATGCCTCCATCGCATACACTGTACAAGAACCTGGGAACTAGAAGTTAAGCAAATACTTCGTGTATGGTAGCACAAATAGCACCATATGTCTGAACGTCAAATTTTTCAAGTTTCGGATCGTTTTTCAACGTTTTGATGACATATTTTGTTTCAAATGGCAGTTAATCAGTCAGTGACAATTTTTTGATTGTCAGAAAGGTCTAATGCATAGAATTTTGAAACAATTTTTGTTCTCCAGAAGGCACTAGCATAATATTGCCAGTGGGAAATTTTTTGCTAGCAAAGCTGAACATTTTAATAAAAACTACTGGCGTTTTTGCCAGTAAATAGCGTTAATTTCGAGCCCTGCTGAGATCGTTTGAAGTCGTCTTCAGCCGAAGCATTGCAAGCTCAAGAACAATATGAAGATACAACTACAAATCTTTTGGTTAGTTTTTATTTAGGTTCTTGACAGATAACAAAATGTTCAATATTTCATTGACAATAGTGTGCTATAGGGTAACAGCCCTACACAACTTTGCTCCCTTGAGTTTCTTGTTGTTCTCGTTGGTGTGTTAGCCTTTGTGTCAAAATGTAATTTTAATGGAGAAGCGAGTTTACACCTTGCGTAGAAACGAAAGAACAGTTCTTGTCTTTTTCACATTTACTAACATAGTTTCAAGTTTACAGCGTTCGTTAACAAAAGGTAACAGTTTCTGTGTATATTTATTTGTTAAGTTTAATTGCTGATAATGATAACCCTTACACTAACTTCTTGCTTTCGTTGTAGTCTTTGACAAACTTTATATGTTTTAAAGGTAGATTCTTTCTGTTTACCAGAAGTCGATGCTTTTTCAGATTTAGTTTCAGATTTTGAATTTACGTTCTTGTTGTTTTCTGTGTGAGCACGCTTAAAACGTTTTCTCTTTAATAATCCCGACCTCCTCACAATTATTATACACAGAATAAACTTGAAGAAACAACCAACAACCAGACGATGGCCAAGGAATTGGAAAAAAGCAAAAACAACTTCGAAAAATTGAAAAGCAAGTACAAACTTCACGTTAAGCAAACTCGCGACGAAAAGGAAAAGTTGATATCTGAAAATAAAGTTATTGCTGCAGAAAATGAAGAGAAATTCCAGAAGCTAAAGGAAGAGTTTGAATCCTCCTTGAGTAAAAACAAAAATGAGCTTGAGAACCTGAAAGAGAAATTAAAATCTTCTATTGAAGAAAAGGAGAGGATGGCTGACAAATACTCAAAAGAAATTCACCAACTGACTGAATTACTGGAAAATAAAAATCATGAGCTGGAAGAGCTTGCAAGTACAAGCAAAGATGTTGCCGTTGAGTTTGAAACCTTGAGACAAGAGTCGGAAGTACTTAAGGCAGAGAAGGGTGAGGTTGATTCCTCGATTAAGGCAGAGTTTGATAACATATGCCTGGGGCTTAGATCAGATCTCCAGAAAGCACACAACGAAATATCTGAACTTCAAACAGCTGCTAACGTGAGTCGACTTGATCTTGAGCGTCAGCTGGTTGACAAAGAAGAAACCTGTCAAGGATTAACGCAGATGGTCGCAGAACAGCGTGACACCATAAGTAGCCTCACAGACTATGTGGAACTATCTAAAAAAGAGATAAAACCTTTAGAAGAAAAATATCAGCAATTTCTTAGAGAAAAAAAAGAACTCGAAGACAAAATAAAAGAACTAGTCTCAAACCTCAGATCTTTAAGCGATGAGCGTGATAAGATAGTTCAAGAAGAACAAGAAACTAAAAGACGTCTAGCAGGAGAGTTAGAGAAAGCTTCTCTAGAAAAGGCCCAAGTCTGTCAGCAGCTGAGAAGTAATTTTGAGCAAACTATTGAAGAAAAGGATGCTATACTGTCTGATTTACGTGAAAAACTGAAAGAAGGACGGATGGAAAGAGAAAAGTTTGAGGCCCAGCGAAATGATAGTCTTATTGAGCAACAGCATAGCTTTGAATTGACGATACAAGAGCTAAAGGAAAGCTTAGAGAAATCTCAACACGAAAAGGAGGAAATGTTTGAACGGTTGGTAAAAGATTCAGAAAAAGGAAGGGAAGAGCTGACGGATGGTTTGCAAAGAGAGTTCGAAACGATTGTGTCGGAAAAAGAAAAGGCAATACAGGAAGCAACCATCTCTGTAGAAAAACTCCAAGAAGAGTTGAAGTACGCCATGGAAGAGAAGAATGATTTGGTATTCTCTTTTAGAACTGCGGGGGAAGAAATCGAAACCCTGAATAGTCGTTTGGAAGAACTTCAAGGTGAAAAGGATGATGTTTATAACCAAATGGCCAGTGAACTGGAAAGACAGGCTATTGAGAAAGGAGAGGCTTTGGAATCCGTGAGAACAGAATTGGAAGACCTTGTTCGAGGTAAAGAGGAAACAATTGAAAGCCTTAAAGCAAACCTCCAGTCTGTGAAGGACGAGTGTGTTAAGTTAGAATTTGCGTTGAACGAAAAAGAAGAGGCTCTTCGGGAAGAAGCGAAGGAGAATGAGGAATTGAATCGTAAGCTTCGAGAAATGAGAGAAGAAAAAGACCAAGTCTTCTCGGAATGGGAGAAAGAACTCGCAGATGTCCAGAACCGATTTGAAGTCATACAGTCAGAAAATGAAAAATCTTCAGTTGTTCTTGCCGAGAAGAATAATGAAATAGAAGGCCTTCATAGTAAGTTGGCTAATACGGCTGATGAGAATGACCAACTAAGGGATGAACGAGATAAACTTTGCAGTAGTGTTAAAGATCTTCATAAATTTGTTCTGGATAAATTCCATCTTGATGAAACTGATGGTCATGAAGAGAATGCTTCAGATAACATCGAGAGGGTGCTTGCTAAGCATGGGTTGATGAAGGCTTCGATAGAGAAAGTGGCAAATGAAAGAGAAGACGCCGCTAACAAAGTAGAGGTCCTTTTGGAAGAGAACAACGCACTGCTGGAACAATCAAAGGCTGTGTCAGCTGAGGCGCAGTACATGCAACACGAATTGGAGGCACAAGTTGCAGATTTGTTGCGAGATAAAGAGGACGCCACCGTTGAAAAAAGTTATCTTGATCAACAACTCAAAGATATCGCAAGTAACAAAGCTGAAATTGAGAACAAACTTGCTTCTGAAATGGAAAAAGCCTTAGTTTACCAAGCAGAAACCGAAAAACGTAATAAAGTTCTTGAGGATGAAATCTTGGCGTTGAAAAATCTCGTCAGTGTGTCGGAACGTGTATTAGAACCAAAGATCGAGCAGGCTGTTAGTGTAATGCAAGAAACTTCCCCTGAACAGAAGGACAAAGAAGATGATAGTGACAAACATAAAGATGAAGTTGTGTCACTCTGTTCAGAGTTGGAAACCGTCAAAGCTTCTAATGAAAAATTGAAAGCAAAACTGAGGCAGTTAATGAAAAGAAAAGGCAAGACAGAAGCTCACGAAGGTGAAACACAGCAATTGAGAGAAGAATTGCAAACACTCCGTCAAGAAAAGCGTGATAATGCAAAGACTTCTCAAGAGATTAGAGTTGAACTCGATGAAGTAGTTCGAGAGAAAGACCGAATTGTTGGTGAACTTAAAGGCAGGATGCAGCAAATCCTTAATGACAAGGAGCACACCGAGGCAGTTGCAATGAAATATGAGGCGCTTCTTGGTGACAGGGAAACGGCGCTGAAAGTTTTGAATTCAGAGTTGACAAACTTTGAAATGGAGATGAAAAACAAGGATGAAGAAATGGAAGTTATCAAGGCAAAGATAGCAGCAACGGCAAGTGAAAACAAGGAACTCGTCATAAAGGTTAACGATCTTCAGCAACAAATTATACTTGGTGAGCAAGAAATTGCTGTCTTTCAAGCAGAAAAAGAACGAAGCAAAGACGATAAGGATGCACAAATTGAACATCAACTAGAAGAACTAAAAGATCTGAGGGCAAAGCAAGACACAGCTACTCGGACAATCCTTGAGTTAACTGATAAACTGAATGAGGCAGTCAAGGAACAGGAAGATATCAACAAGCTTCGAAGCGATTTTAATCATATTGTATCAAGTTTACGAGATGACGTTGAGCATGCACAGAAGGGAAGATCAACAGCGGACCAGCTTGCATCAGAGTTTCAGATGCAGCTTCGGAGACTCGAAACTGGACTTCAAAGTCGACCACGTGTTTCTTCAAAGGATCAACACGATGATGGGCAATGGTATAAAGAAGTTATTGCTGAAAAGGAAAAGGAAGTTGCCGAGATAACTGCCAGTTTGGAGCAAAGAAACGAAGATATCATAGCACTGAAGGCGGAACTTGATCGAGTAACTGAGAAGTTACACGATACTAAGCAGTTTATTGGAAAAGGTAAAGAGCTGGAAGAAACTGACGTTAAGGACACGCTGCAAGAAGAGAATTCTAACAGTAAGAGTCTGCAAGAAGAGGTAAAGGAATTGAAATCAACAAATGATGAACTGCAGCAGAAGTTGGAAGATCTCCGTGAGAGTAATGGAAGCTTTTCTCAGTTGGAGGAAACACGAGATCGTTTGGAGAAAGAGAACAGTGAGCTTAGTTCACAAATTGGAGAACTGACTCGAGAATTGCAGAATAGCCTGAAAGGCCGAAATGAGCTGGAACATATTCTTCAGGGCTTAAGGGAAGATTTGCAGTCAGCTATGAGTGACAAGGATGTTAAAGACAAGGCTCTTCACTCAATGAGAATTGAAATCGATAGATTAAAAAGGAAGATTCCAACTGATGGAAAGCCTGTTCCAGTGATTTTACCTCTTGAAATCAAACATGTGTCACAGAAATCGCCAGTGGAAGAAAGTGTCAGCCCAACATTTGTTCAGGATATTTATGCTCTTTCTCATGAAGAACCACAAAGCTTTGGAATGGAGAAGGAAGACCAGGTAAAATCTATTAAACCAGAAGATGCTGGATCAGGCGGTTCAAATACAGTTGAGGTGTTTCCTCCTGTTCTAAAAGAAAAAAGTGAGAGCAGCGCTACTCAAGGAAGTGCTCAAGAAGATGGTCTTCAGAAAAAGCTTGAAAAGCAAATAAAATTGAATTCCCGTCTCAAACACATGGCAAAAGGTCTGAAAGCAGATGTTGAGAGGCTCAATGGAGAGTTAGATAGGGCAAACACTGATAGACTAGAAAAAGAGCAATCAATTAAAAACCTGCGTATTGATATAGAGAACCTTGTTCATGACAAGGAGAAAATGGTTGAAGGATTTAGGCAGAGATTAATTGGACTAGCCGATGACAAGGGCAAAGTCCATGAAGCTCTGAAGTCGGAATACGAGATGATTATTTCGCAGAAAGACGATACTGTAGACCATCTCAAAACAGAACTTGAGGCAACTCAGTTAGCGTTTATGGAAGCAAAGAAACACCTCGAAATAGTGGGAGAGGAAAATATCACAAATGCTGAAGCAAGATCGGAACTTGCGTTACGAGCTGGACAGCTAGAAGCAAAACTCCGGCACGTTTCCATTGAAAAGGAAGAAATTAAGCGCGAAAATGAAGAGCGTTCAGAAATCATACAAGAGAAAACGGCTCGTTCTGAAGATCTTTCCAAAAGAAATACTGACTTGGAAGACATTATCTCAGACCTCAGGAGAGATTTAGAGACAATGATAAAGCACAGGGCAGAACTTGAACAGAAAATTGGTGATGTTCAGACCGACTTGAATACTGTAGCAGAAGAGAGAGATCGTCTGATAGATATAATTAAGGAGAAACCAACAAATGATCGAGATGTTGAGAACGCAGAATTCGACAAGGAAATTGCGAGAGAACGAGAGGATTTGTACAAAAAGCTCGAGACAGAACTCCACGGCAGCAGAAATCGAGTTAAAGAACTTAACCAGAAAAATCAAGAAGCAGCTACGGTCAACATTATTCAGAAACAAGAATACGAAGAAAACGTGTCTGGGCTTAGAAATGAAATTGAAAGGTTATCATCTGAAAAAAGGGAGAGTGAACAGCGTATACAAGAAATGCGACATGAAATGGAAAAGTTCGTTACGGAAAAAGATGAGATCGTAGAGAATCTTAGAAACAAAATGAAAAACGCAGTTGAGGAGCATGGTGGTCTAGCAGCAGGGATGAAGTCAGAGTATGAACAGATGCTTAAGGAGAAAGATTCCCAGTTGCAGAGTCTGCAGGAATTAACAAATTATCAATTGCAAGAAAAGAACAATCTTGAAAAACAGTTACAATCACTCTTAAATGAAAGAAAGACTTTAGACAATGATAAGGGAAACGTTTTGGATGAACTGGAAGACACTAAAGAACAACTTCAGAAAGTGTTTGCTGATAAAGTACTTCTTGAGAATAAGCTTAAGGCTAGAACAGCTTTGTCAGAGAAGTTGGACCATGAGCTTCACCGGTTGCAGGGTGTGAGGAACCAATCAGACGAGCAGAAACTTCTGAAAGACCTACAGGAGAGTTATAACGAGCTGGAAGACAAGTTGAACAATTTGGTAACGGATCGTGAAAAACTGCGAGATGATCTCGAGAAGTCTTTAAAAGATAAAGAGAATGTTAGAGCCAGGATGAAAAGAGACTTTTCTCGAATTAATGCCACTTTGAACAATGAGCTCGAAGATGCTAAGAATCTTGCTATTGACAAGGAAAAGTCTTTGCAGGAACTGCGACTAGAAATTGAAACCGTTGTCAAAGAGAAAGAAAGTTTAAGTGCAAGAATTCGAAAACAAGATGTGGATAGGAAAGGAGCTCAGAGCCCAGGCGCTACACCGGAAGGTTTTGGTAATGTGTTGGATGGAATGAAAGGGGAAACAAATCGTTTACTGCGAGAATTACATGGGGCACGGAAAGAGAAGGAGGATCTTTTTGAAAAGTTTCAGAAAACATGCAGATCATTAAGAAAAGATTTAGAAAAAGCCATTTCAGACAGGGAAGCAATTTCTGATACACTTGATCGCGCAAAACTTGCGAAGAAAGATGTTGAAAAAGCATTGAGAGAAAAAGACAGCGCGATTGTAAAGCTTAAAGCAAATTTTGAACACATTGGCAGAGGTTGGAGAAACGATCTGGAGACGGCACGAAAAGAAAGAGATGACGCTATACTGCAACTTGAGAGAAAGAAAGGAGAGCGTGTACAATCAGACGGTGAAGGGACGCAGATGTTGTCAGTAATGAGAGAACGGGATGAGCTTGAGACCAAGTACCGTGAACTTGAGGGGACCCACTTACAAGCTGTGGAAAAGTTTGAACTTTACGAGAGACAGTTCGCCGAAATAAATTCAAAAGTAACAGTTATGGAACAGCAAAAGAACATTCTAGAATATGATCTAGAAAACACCAGAAAACAGCTTCAGAAGGCCCTTGAGCGTACAGCGGAGCCTGGAATGGGGGAACTAGAGACTAGCGTGAATGAGACCACTGTGCAAAGTGAGCCACAGGTATGTTGCGGTAGTTGGGCTAAAGATCAAGGAGTTGTGAGAGAACACTTGGGAGAGAGAGAGAGAGACTGGAGACTGAGATAGGAGGAGCGGGGACTGGTAATGAGAAATAAAACAAACCAGAACGAGGCTTTAGTCAAGACTTATTTCCTCTGATGTATTTAGAAAAAAATACTGCAAAATGTGTTGCCATATAAACGTTTGCAAAAGAAACATTTTATTTCTTTGCTCTCAATCTAAAGCCTCTCTTCTGTTATATTTCTCATTCGTGGTGATGGGGTGTTGTCTAGAGATTAACCGAAAATGTAATATCTATGCCTGAAAGTTTATAGTTAATACATATATTTGCAGCGAGTATTACTAACCCCTATGGCGTTTACCAGCAACTGCTAAACATTGCTAAGCATCCGGCCTGCATGTCAAACATTTCATGGAAGCCATAGGAAGCTAAAGAAACACGCATGCACACACATTCTCTTAAACGTGTCCAACTAACTCTGTTTCGTCTGCTGTTAATTTGTCAGAGCTAACTCTATTATCACGCGATTCAATGGTTTTATTATGACGTCACTGTTTGCTTTGGTATAGCTAAAATCCAACTTTAAGAGTCCAGTAAAAAGTGTCCTTAAATTACATATTTAGTACTTATCAGAGATTGTTGAATAATTTTTTTTTTGTTATAATATTGTTTTCTTTCCAAACTTGCCTTTTAACTGAAAAAACTTTGTACGTTTAAAAGAGGCTTTTTCATATCTGAATCAAGGGATTTTCCTTTTTTAGAACTTAGAGTTTTAAGTTATTTATGCAAAGACTTTTAAATTCCATTAAGAAAACACTGACCAATAATTTCTGACAAGGTCTTGTATATTTTACGGCAATATGTTTCGTTTGTGTTTCGGACCCTAACAGAAAAATTGATAACTACAATCCAACCTAATAATCACCACTTAAAACAGACCATCCGTCGAATTTGCCACTTGGAAAACACAGTTCTAAGAGTGACGTCCTCAAAACAAACAACAACTTTATTTTTATCATGAAAATCAGTAAACACACATAAATTAAAATCGTTGAAGTTGTAACTGTGGTGAGTGTAGTGTAAACTAATCCTTTATTTTAAATAATTAAAACGTTCAAACGAAGTAAAAAAAAATACACAAAGGTACATACGTAGATAGTTCATGTTTTTGGTTATTTGATCATCCGGGTTTTAGTAGTCCTGAGAAGGACTGTTGTTGGTTGTCACTGACGATTCGACAGTCTGCGTGGAAGTCATCTTCAGAGTCATTGTTTGGTTGGTCAGACAGTTCGTATTTTTTTCTTATTTTTATTTATTTATTTATTTATTTATTTACGATCAACCAACCACAAACATTGGCTCACCTGGGTTCAGACGTTCACTGTATTACGTAGATAATTAGATAGTTCAATAACTAAGTATACAAATTTACGCAAGAGGCTGTTTTCTTTCTTTTCATAAACAGTCAAAAATATCAGCTAAACTGTTTTCTGGAGCAACAAAATATGTATTCAGTATGCATTATTTTATTTCTTTAATCCCTACAGGTATGAGTAACACCACTTTTAATGTTAAAACTCGCAGTATTTCTTAATATTATGCTTTTCCATTGCCTTTAGGAAGAGCCCATGATTGTACCAGAAGTTGTGGTGGATATCGATCGTGCCCCGACTGTGTCCCAACTATCAGAGTTATCCAGAAGGTTAGTGTGCCCACTGTGTAAAGACGGAGCATCTAAAGGGTGCAGTCATTTACTCCTGGCTCCTTCAAGTTTCATTAGCACTGATATGGGAATAGAAATAACCCAATGATAGGCTCCACATGACTCTTCCATCTAAAGTTGTATATCACTCGATTGTGTTACTGATACATGCTAGGTACGCTACTTGCAAAAAAATTTGGAGATGTTAATTTTCGGGACAAAATAGTTCCCACAAATAGAACCGTCCGTGGTGTTTGCACTGGCGGGGTGACACAAAATTCAGTTCTTTTAGAAAAATTCTGAGGGCTGCAGTATACCTCCGAGTCTAAATTCTCAAGTGGACAACTTCTTGGTCTGAACGTGCTAGTAGTTTCAGGGATGTTCTCTCTGTCACCATGCAAGAGCAAGATACATTAATGAAAGAAATTTGAGCGAATGTTTTGAGTGTGTTCCAATATTCCATGTTTCCCAAGGGTTGATTCAGTCCCGTCCTGCCCCCCTTCCCCCTCTGCCAAGTGTTGGAGCACCAGCTCTCTTGGGATCATACTGAAGAATTATTTGTTCTGTTTTTATAGGGTGGAGGAACTAACGGCTCTTTATGAACAGAAATGCCGGGAGCAAGAAGAGACTCAGGTTCGTTGGTTGACCTCACATTGTGGCAGGAAGAAGCAACATATTGTTTTCTAGTTTACCAAATACAAGTAGTGCTGTGTGTGATATAAACACTGTAAGAGTTGTAAAGCACTTGAGATGCAACAGAAACACCTTATACCTTTTCTCTCCTGGTCTGCAGCTTGTCTAACAGTCAACAGACACTCGCAGCCACCATATAAGGAAACTATTAAGGCTTAAACAAGACGCGTCATCAGATTAACGTCTAAAAAGACATGGGTGGTTTTAAAGCCAGCTATTCAATGAATGACGTGTATCAAAACAGCCAATTATGTCGGTAATAGAAATGACTATTAGTGTTCGATATATCTTTTGCACACACGGGCGTTATAATAACTATCGACAACCAATATGGTAGCTTGCCGAACTACGCATATCAACTTCGTTCCCAGGACGTCGCAAATCGGTTTAGTCGTCGATGACTATCTTTAAGATGGGAAAAATTAGTTGTCGATAAAAAAACCCCAGCCATGTTTGCTTTCGATAACAAGGAAAACTCATTTGTTGTCGATAACTAGATTTTTGGCAGGTAGCGTGGCCGAGCGGTTTAGAGCGTGGACTCGCAACCCGGAGGTCCCAAGTTCGAGTCCTCTGCTCGCCGGCCACGCATCCTGACAATATAACGCTTTGGAGACAACACATGCGCGCTTCAGTGAAAGAAACTAAAAAACTAAATTGCATATTGTTTTGTTATTGGTACCAT
>JAOBYH010043336.1:0-19893 GCA_025403525.1 Umimayanthus kanabou | reverse complement strand
GGGAAAAAGTCTGACAGTTAAAGGGTATCATTTTTGGCCTTTTAATACCTCCTTTCAGTTCAGTATTTTCTTCTTACGGGAGGGTTTTAAACATCGTTTTAATATTTGTAAGGGAAATAGTTGAAAAATACTCTAAAAAATGTTTTAACACTATGAAAGCTTGGGAAAAGAACAACTCGAAGCCGTCCCATCGCAAATCGTATGCACTCACATTTAGTTTCCAAACAAAAAGTTTAGAATACGACAAATTTGGTATTTTATTTGGGGGGTGGGGGGAGATTTTAGTCCCTCCTGGGATTATATGAGCTGCTATGAATAAAAAGTATATATGCGTCAGTTGCTCTATACTGAACTGATAGATGGTCTGTTGTTAGAATTGTTGCGGATATATTTCTTTTTCTTGGGTCAAGTTAGGCTCATATTATACCTCATATACACTTTTTCTAAAAACAAATAAAAAATCCTTTCTGAGAGAAACTAAGATTCAAGCATAAGATCAAATTAAGAACAATCTCAAGCTCAATCAGGTCAGAACCAATTATAAAACCCATCTGTATATTTCATTACGTATAGAAATAAAAACAATTTAAAAACAACTTGGGTCGGCAGAACTTGCCAAAGAACGAAACTAAAAACAATGCGCCACGTCCAAAGTTATCCGTTTCTAAGAAGAAAAGCTATATCTGTAAACCGCGAAGGGAAGCCTGTGTATATATAAATTGAAAATATTCATCCTCAATGTTTGGTACCTGCCTACTCGATGACTAATTCGGCAGTATATATTCCACACGTGCACTACAAAATAATAATCGTTCTAAGGACCAACTATACTATAATTGAATGTTTTGACCATCAATCAGTCCATAGAGATTTTATATCTAGTAAAACACGCGTTACAATTATAGAACAGAAAAGTTAAAAAGCTGCTTATTTGCAGCTAATTGCTGGGCCATCGATCACGTAGTTTGAACGGATCACTGCTAAGTAGTGATGAAAATGGTTTTAAACTTTCAAATTGGCTCGGCTAAAACTTCACATTCTAGGTATAAGATCTGCGAAGCTTAGTTTAATCTTCAAGTTGGTTTTCTCTATTTGTTTGTTTCTTTGTTTCGCTAATTTTGATAACGAACAAGTGAGTTTTATAGACAATCGAGTTTTGGATGCTTGTGAGATTTTCGCCAAATTTCTATAACAACGAATGAATGCTAAATGAAACAATACATCTCAAAAACACTATAAAATTCACTTTTTATCCATTATACTTTTTTGTATATCATCCTTGAAACCATTGACTTTCATGAATTTCACAATGTCGTGTTTCCATTTTTCTAAGAGTCACTTCGATATGTTAACTCTAAACTGACTTGGCAACCAATGACTGTCAAATTGAACCCAACTCTTCTTGCCTATCGATCAAAATTATCAGATTATAAACACATCGCCCAACTATATAACTTTAATAAATTTAATCAAAGTAATTCTAAATCAACGTTTGTCTCAGCTGATAGGAAGTTTATGTGGATGCACTGAGCAAAGCGTTTATATTTTTAATCCAATTTAGCTTCCAGTATAATTCATCGAGGGCAACATAATACGCGTCAAATTCTTCTTTTAAAATATAATTGATAATTAAAGTGAGCATGTTGTCCACAATTTGTCTTCTCACTGCCACGCCGTTTTCAGTAACATCTCTGTAGCAACAAGTTTATGTTTTACGTTTTATATTCAGTTTTAAATAAAAACACTCAAATCACATTTTTAAAATAAAGTAACACTAAGTAAAAAATGTTATGGACCGGTTCCAGTACAGTTACATATTCATATTTGTATTATACTTCTAATTCTGAAAGTTTTCTCTTAGTATCACTGAAGTTCATCTGACTAACATGTAGTATTCATGATAATACATACTTCGAAAATATATATACAGCAACAAAGATATATGAAAAAGGTAATTTTTACTGAAAATAAAAGACAAAATATTTTTTCTAACACTATAGTGTTTAAGCCCGGTCTTACTGCCATAAATTATGTCAGTACTTGTTGCGAGTAGATATCATTTTACGATAGGCCGACCCGTCAAAATGTTTGAGGTAATACATTTTAAGATTTGTAGTCTGATTTAAAGTTCTTTCTAAACTAATCTAAAGTAGGACTCAGTGACTTTATGGGCAGAATTTCAGCTTTGATCTTTCCATACAGCTTCTAAATTATTCACCAAAAGATCAACAGACCGAAGTCTTTGATTCTTTTCTCCCCTGAATCTGAGTAGCAGGGAAATTATTCGCTGACCGTAAGGAAAGCATTATCAACACTTTTAGTTTCAACCTTACATTTATCATCACATATTGACACGATTTACTCACTTTACTTGGATAAATGTACGTACACAGTCTGGTTTGAATGTCGATTTTCACTGACTCGTGTAGAATTCAATTCTGTATTCACTCTTTATAAGAACAAACTTTTAAGTTTGTTTCTTTCAAAAAAGAACACTGGCACTCAAATTTTCCCACATTTTAATAATAACTTGAGAAAATAATATGCGGCTCAAGCTCTCTTTGGTGCATTTTAGCTTTCCTTATGTATTCAAATATGGACAATTTAAGCACGATCAGTTTTAGACTGAACTTGCCAAAATCTTACGAACTCGCATGGTGAACTGAAAAACTATCCCGGTACCTTTAGTAAAAATCTTGTAATAAGTAACTTAAAAACTCGACTACATTTCGACGTTTCCAAACAAAATATATAACGTTTCATTCCAGTGTTGACCAGTTTTTAAAACTTGTACATGCAGTTGTAGTGATAGACGAGACGAAATGACTGGGTAGCGAACCAAGAGACTGTATTTCAGCATTCGCACTTTTAAATCAAACGGGGGTTATTGAGGTTATTGAATAAGTAAGAACTACTAAAATACATGGCATGTACAGGCAAATACCTGCCATAAAATACACTGTTTGGTACACTCCCTAGGAGGCATCACACAATGTCGTCGATTGTATTAGACTGCCCCCTGACTATTTTCAAAATTTGACACTTGTTTCTCAAACGCCGTAAGTAGATTGTGTTGCAAAAATCAGTACTGAACCTGAACTATCCTTTGGCAGTTTTCTACAAGAGCTAGAGGAAATTTACAACTTAGGTTTAAGGAAATTCTGCTCTATATCCAATATAGACTGTGTTTCGCTTTCATTGGCAAAGATTTTCAACTCTTGAAGTGCTCAGACTTTTAAGAAATAAATCTAACGTATCATCATAGTTTAAACACACCGTATTCCCTCCCAGAGGCGGGTTGTCCATTTTCATCTTTAAATTAAAATTAAACAACAGTCTTTGCCTCCAGATCCTTAGCTTAACTGGGATTATAAGCTTTATTCAGGGTGTTTATAGAGCTTGTCCATTCCAAAGGAATGGCGGAATTCACTCGGAAGTATTGAAAACTTTCTTGCTCAAACAGTAACCTTGAAAAATCTAGCCAAGTTAAAGATTCCAGAGTTGATTATAGTTGCAGCTTTCCATATGGAGCCGCCGATAGAATACAATAAAGGAACAATTGCTCCTCCTCTTGTATTTCTTCACAACAAAAATAATAAAGAAAGAAATCGTATATACCCCCACAACAAATGAACTCATTATGTTGTTGATATATTCCTGCAGTTGTCGGCATCTCGTTTGTAAAAACCAAAAGCAAATGAATAGCTGATGGTGTTTGCTTAGTCTGTTCATAGCCAGGCCACTTGATATTTGTCAAACGAAATATTTCTAATACAACTGAGAATTGTTTAGTCTGACTACTTCTTAAAATTCACAGGTACTAAAGTTTTACATTGAGTAGCAGGTTTAAGAGGAATCGTTGAAAGATGAATTGAAATGGAGTTTTCAATGACTAAAAACACCAAGTTGAACCATAAAATCACTGAACAATCAAGCATGTTTATTCAGTCCGCCAGCTGCCGCTTTGATAAAAGAATAGGTTTAATAAAAAGTATGTTTCGGCGTGAATAAAGTGTGCAGATTGCTTTTTTTTCTAGACTGAGTGTTTGTAGGCCTATTCATTCATGCCATTCCAAAAACAAGAGGGTTAGGTTTTCACATTACATGAGATCACTTTCTTAAAGTTTTTGATATTTAAATGTTAAAAGGAACTGAAGCTAAGTCTGGTCTGTCTGTTCACGCTTTTTGATGTGTACATTGCCAATACCAATTTGTCGAAAATTCGTTTAAAACAGAGCCAAACTCAGTCTTCATTTGAAAATCCCTCAACGTATTTGGAAATGCACTGTATCCAAATGTAAACTTAAATAATTTTTAAATAAATGCAATTAGAATTTTGCTTCTAGGGCGTGATCTTGCGCTTAACGTATCACTACGGGGGTATAAGAAGGTCAAATGTAATCGTCCTAAATAATAGAAACAGGTCTTTGGGAAACATTACGAGCTCGCAAATGTCACCGTAATAGTTTTTCCCCGTGTTAGCGCGCTCTTGACCTCAATAACTCTATAAATCGAGCCATTGTCATTGCAAACCCCATAAGGACATTGTGTCAAAATTATCAACAACAAAACGATTTGAGCTTGAAATAAGTGGGCTATTGTTAAACTAAGAATAATCATTTGCGGCATGGCTTGAAAGGCGGACAATAGCCGGTGTACTCAAAGGAAAATTGCGTCGTGTCGGTGCACTTTGCTTCACAGCTTTGAGCGGAGGACTGATATTAAACTTCAGAGAATCGATTATACTGCTGCCAAAATGAGGACGCAGTGTAAGTCAGTACATACGCGCTCCCTGGCGGACGTGTTGACAATTTTAAATGGGTGCGAATTAGATTTTTCTTTCTAAAGTACCAAACTCAATGGGGGTCAGCGACCTTTACTCATAACAAGCTGTAGTCTTAACAATCGGTCATTTTACAAATTGGCATGAGAGCTTCAAAGTGAGGAAGCGGTCTTATGCAAAACGTTGTTGTCGCTTCTAGATGACACTTAACTACGAACGTAGCGTCAGATTGTCAATTTTAATAACATAAGCACTTCAAGTATTGCCCTTAATTAAGGTTATTGCACGAGCCGATAATAAATTACGAGTTGCTGGCCATACAAAGAAAACAATTACTAAAAATATGCACGGTACAACTGGCTTAAAACGCCGCCACCAACAATTTAGAGCGGGGAAGGAAAGCAGTATTTATCTTCTAGGGGTTAAATGGTTGACCTCTTGGCAAAGCCTTTTTCCGAATTGCTGTGTTCCTTGGGTTTTCTTACTATTTCACACTGTGTAGGAAATGTTTGGTTAAGAGAAAACTCCAATAATTATTAATAAACTCTGAGCAAAGAATGTCTTGTTGAGGCGCCCTCTGATTGGCTAGCCACTTCGCACAAGTCAAAAGAAGTTTCAATTGTGTTTATTGCCGGGTTTGACAACCTGTGCATTTCTATTAATTTCAGCAATCTCGGCCAAGTGATTGGCTCTCAAGTCGGGATTTAAATATCTATAGTTAATTACTTTTCTGACATATCGGAACAAGGTGTGATTTTTATTCATTGACGACTAATTAGGGGACGTGGGTGAAAGGCGGAACGGAGTAATTCTATTCCTCGACGCTGAAGCCAGTAATAGTTTATTAGTGTCTCCAGCTCTAAACACCACTTAAGAATTTGCCAGCATCCAGCAAAAGAACACACGACTCGAACATGCATAACGAAGAGAAGAAACTCACTTCTTTTTCTGTCAACCATTTGCTCCAAGCTGCAGAGGGCACGATGTCAGCTGAAGGCGACAAAAACACAGAAAGTACAAACAAGGAAAGTTTAGACAGTGAAAAGGTCAAAATAGTCCTGGAAGAGGCGGATTTGTGGAGGAGATTTAAGGCTTTGACTAACGAGATGATTGTGACAAAAAATGGAAGGTAGGCGGTAATCAGTAAATTAGCCCTTGACAGTGGCACTTCGTTTTCTTAAAATATATCCAGATTTACTTTTGACTTTGGTATAAATTGTGCATATCTCTAAAGACTAAACCCTCCGTACACAGGCGGATGTTCCCCGTTCTCAAGGTGAATGTTGGTGGACTTGAGCCTAAGGCAATGTACTCGATATTACTTGACTTCGTAGCAGTGGATGGGAATCGCTGGAAGTACGTGAATGGAGAATGGGTTTCTGGAGGCAAACCCGAGCCGCCAACTCCAAGTTGTGTGTATATTCACCCCGACTCACCAAACTTCGGAGCCCACTGGATGAAACAAGCGGTCGCTTTTAACAAAGTGAAGTTAACTAACAAGCAGAACGGAGCTGGTCAGGTGAGACTGATCAATATCCTAAAATTGAAACTTTTCACTGTTTAAATTCTATAGTAAAGTCGAAATAACGTGGCCTATTTATATCGAACAATTATGTTTCTTAGTATTTTGCATGTATATTTGTTTTCAAGTAAGTCGACGTGTATTCTTCAGAGCTCTCTTATCAATATGTCAAAAAGAAACTAGTTTGGGAAGGTCGTCACCCCAAATCGACACGGGTTATGTCTTAATACTCTGTTTATTAGTAAAGCTTGGTGCACTCATTTCAAAATATTTTGCTCGTTGTGTATAGAGCTACACAAAAGGGTTATTATTTTCTTCATGGTTTACAAATCTTGCCGCAGGTTGCTATTGTTCCTTTTAGAATTCCAATTAAACCAAAACTTTACATTTTCCAGATCATGTTAAACTCACTGCACAAATACGAGCCCCGTCTTCACATTATCCGAGTTGGAGGTGCCGAGGCCAACCGTACGATCGTTTCTGTGTCATTCCCGGAAACACAGTTTATCGCAGTCACAGCCTACCAAAATGAAGAGGTTTGTTATACTTTCAATTTGATTATCACGGTATCTTATTAAAGCAGCCAGGAAACTAAGCCAGAAAATTAAAACAAAATATCATCTTTGTTTTCTTCCAGATAACAAGTTTAAAAATCAAGTACAACCCATTTGCCAAAGCGTTCCTAGACGCGAAGGAGAGGTGAGTTTTGAAAATTCTTGTATACTTGCAAAGTTACAGCGCGCGGCAGCCTTGTGAAAGTTTTGCTCTAATTTACAATTCTAAGTTGGCAATTTCATCATTTGCACAAAAATCTGAACGTGGATTCTTTCTCTACTCAGACAAGACCAGCGTGAAGCTCTTGAACAAGTGGTGGACCCTCATCCCGGCTACTCGCAATGTAAGTTGGTTGTTTCACAGCAAATTGATTTGTTATCATAAGATGGGGTTGTGAATTATACACTTAGCGTATGTCAGTTCCCTGTCCTCTGTGGGTTTTGGGAGATGTCTTCAAATGCCTGCAACAATGGCCTATCGTTCACAGTTTGTGATGAACTGCCTTTGACAGAAACTTTCACAGCGAGGTACAAACAAGTTTATGAAGTGTAGCCGGGACGGGGTCATAAGTGGCATGTACAGTACTGTCTTGCCTCCTTACTCTGCAAATATGTCAAATACTCAACCCGACCTCTTATTAATAGGTACCAGGACTTGTCATCTTTGAAGGACGATCTAAAACATGATCAGTACACGAGTCGTTTAGCACATGCAGCACTGATAGAGTTTGTCTTCTGTTATGCTTAGTCTAGCGAGTAAGTTCTGCGTTTTTCGTCAAAAGTTACGTACACGGCGAGAGTAAAAATATCTGCTTTAACTTTTCAAATGCCATTGTTTGTGACCAGTGACGAATCTCAGTTCTTATTTTCATATATTTCAACTGAGACAGAAAATCCGAACGATTTAAAATTTAAACCTCTCTCTCTTTGATTACGCGAGACTTTTCAGTTGTCAAGAAAACGAATGAAGATCTAGAAAGTTTAATTGCTACACACTGATCGGAGTTGACTCATGTTCATGGCCAATCCCCTACTCTTTCAGTGCCTCTCAATCTTTTTGCACACACGCATGCATGTAGATATGCGCTCACGCTTTTTCTTGCTCTTTAACTGACTCACATGATATACAACGCGTGCCTTTAACTAAAAACGCAGATGCTGAAGCTTTTTTTAAATTTTATTTTACAGGTGGTTGGTTCTGTCCGGGCCCGGCGGCAGTGTACCCCCATCATCATCACCGCCCTTATCCTCATCTCCCTTCGTCGCCTTACGACCGGCTTGGAATCCGTAGCCATCGTCAATCTCCTTATCCAAGTCCGTACAAGAGACCTGAAATCGGATCTTCTGGTAAGGATTTTACTTTTTTAGATGCGAATAAGATCAAGATAATTGTTGAAATTTGGAGGTATTTTCATGCTCATTAAACAAAGCATGTACCTGGTACAATCACAAAACATGCCCGCGGCTCTATTTCATAAAAATTCTAGGAGAACAAAGCAAGACGAAAACTTTTATATTTCCAATTGAAAGGCTGGTTCTCTATCTTTATGACATAAGGTATAGAGAAGTTATTACACTCGCAAAATATCATTTCAGCAACATTGTGTTGAAAATATGCCGGTTACAAAATTCGTTTTGTAAACTTTAATCAGACATATTGCTAGAGATAATAATACTTTGTCAGATTTTCCTTGTCATGCTTATGAAAGGCAGCTAAACAAATATAGATGGTCTGTCTTTCACATGTCTAGCATTTGGCCATAGTTCAGTTAGCTCTATATACTCTATCTTATCATTAATGTTCTTGCCAAAGACGAGATAATTCTCCGCGTTACTCGGCTTGAAGACATAATTCAACATAATGTCAAAAAAATCTTAATAGCTAACAAAGATCAAAAAACATTGAAGACCTTAAACCACCGTCAAAGGTTTTGCGTTTCCCATTCCTTGTTCTTTTACTTTTCCGCTTTTTATGTAGAAAAATTTTTGAAACAAAACTTACTCGAATGACGGAACGAGTTTTGAGATTAAAGAATTCATCACTCTCCCACGAAAATATTTGAAGCCATGCTGTTGAAAATAGCTCAAGCCATCGTTTTTTATAAATGGCGTTGTCTTGACACAATTGACGAGGTCAAGACCAAAGCCGGTATTTTTTTAAACGGACCAAGATCAGATGGGTTTTTTTCGCTAACGTCTCTTAGCGCGCTTACTCAACATTAGTACAAGTTCTCAAGGCAATTGATCGATTTCTTGACACGCCGTTTTAAGATAAAACCAAAAACGACAGTGCAGTTATTTGCCCTGTTTGAGAACTTTCTCGTTGAGTTTTCTTAACTTGATTATATCTCTCGAACATTTAAAATTCGATTTGTTGCATAAACGTTAGATGTTTGTTGATGACATTTGTGTTGTAGTGCCTGAAAGCAGGGCAGCAAAGAAATTTCTTTGTCTGGCCTGGCCAAAAACAGTTTCGTTAAACAAGTTTGTCCGACTGACTTACCTAAAAAACGGTTAACAAAAATGATTGTTTAGTTTTGATTATGGGTCAGTTTAAATTTTCATAGTTTCAAAGTTTCGGACAAGGAGAAAAGTTAACTAAACATTTTTCGTTTATTTTGCAGGACATGCACAACAGTTCTATACGACGGAAGCAAGTCAAATTCTGATCCCAGCTCCGCCGGCTATCGAAAGCTTGCCAACTCCTGGCAGCGTCTCGCTTGCTCACTCGCACCACTCGGTTCAAAGCACGCCGTACCAACTCGGTTCAGGACTAAACCTTCCAGTTTACAGCAGCAGTTCTCGAGCAAGCCTCGACGTAGATGTTACAAGGAGAGATGGTGACATTGCCAGCCGTCCGAAGTATATGCAAGGGGCGAGTGTCCCCTTGCACCCGGCCTGGAATTCACTGGCACAGCCTTGACAACTTCAATATATATTATATACGTAAATTTACGGAAAATCTTTATGTACAGTATAAACGAGGACAGTCTACTTGACCTAAGGTGCTTCCTTTATTTGAATGAATCACCAACCAGACTACGAATCGTTCCAATTTTCATGGCGCAACGGGAATTTGGATACTTCTCTCGAGTAATGAGTTGTTTTTTTAATTCAAATTTAATAACTTTAATGATAAAAATAGAAAAAGAATATATTGTAATGATTGAAATGATTGAAATATTTACTGGAAAGACAGTTAACGAGGACACTTGCCGATCAGAAACTGTAAATATAATTTGTAAAAAGCGGCTATTTTTGCGTAAGCTTGTCGTTCCAACTGAATAGAATATTATTTGATGAATCGAGTTTCCTGTTATGATTACTGTATGTAATGTGGCATATATTAAGCGTACTCGACAATGCTGGCAAATTTGCAGCAGCACATCCAAGAAAAGTGTAAATGAGTTTATGAGAAATAAATCTAGAACGGAATTTTAAAAGTCTTGTTGTTATGTCCACGTAGAATGTATCATGACGTGGCTCGGGCCTTTGTCGTTTACTTTCATTTCACCATATTGTCTCATCCCAAGATTGGATTATGCTAATTTTGGACACCCTTAATATTTGAAGTAGAAAATTAATTTTGCAAAAGTAAACCGCACGGAGACTTGATGAACAAGATGACACCTTTGAAAGTGCGGCGCCGACAAAAATTGGAAATAAGTGGCTTTACCCACTTGTGGTTGAACTTTGTTAATTTCTACCCTTCAACTTTCTCATCCAATTTATAACCGTATTGTCGTGCAGAATTTTTAAGTCTTAATATCTGAACAACTTATCACCAAATACAGATTGTTGTGGAAACTCTTTACACGTGTTTGTAAGGAAGAAGTGGCTCTGAAGGTGACACAAACTATTTCTTTGAAATGTGTCAGTAATGTAGATTTTCAAACGGCGACGCTTTGGTTAACTGCGGTTCAGTCCAAACAAATTATTTCAAGATTATCCTGATCTTCTTACCGCGCTAGATGGTCTTTATCCACAATAAATTTGTTTTCTTGACAATCTCATTAAGAAGCACAATTTCTTTGACTACGGTATTGATTTCTTTGGTTATTATACGAACCATTGTATTGCAATAATTTTGCTCAACCGCGGCTTCGACTGCCAAGAAGCGTATAGATTAATTTGACCTTTGTTTTAACACCGTGGTGTAAATTTGATGTACAATGGAAAATACAGCCTGTCGGTGTTTTTGAAAACCACTACATGTTCAAATAAACTAGTGATACCAGGGAATGCTACTTGACAGTGTGATGATTGTCTTTCATTTTTTACTATGTTCGTTTTTTGTCTATAAACTAATCAAGGTTGATTCGAGAACTTACGAAAGCTGGCTGCCTCTTTGCCGAGCAAGAAGAACTCGATTGCTCATGGCAAGTTCTTATTTTAATTAAGAAATGATTGAAGAAGACTATGATAACCTTTGTTTATGAAACCCCGCTAAACTATATTACTTTTGACTGTTATGATAATGAGAAGGTTAATATGTCAGGACCCGCGCTATTCTCTGTCCTCTGTTAATCCTGTCCCTCATTCATTTGTCGTAATTACAACAAGGGCCTTTCTTTGATCAAAAGCCTTAGTTCTTGCCGCTGTTTACTGTAACAATAAAGATTACTCAAAGTTTTGCTTAAAACTTTTGGTTTGCTTTTGTAAAAAGACTCTTTTAAAAAGTAATGATCGGGGTCATCTATCCATTTTATTAAAGAGTTTTCTTTCATTTTTATAAAAATAACTATGACCTTTCCAAAACAAACAAAACAATCCGCTTCTTGTCAAAATTTATAAACATAAATTGCGAATGACTGCATTCAGTTCGCATTGTCGAAAGCGAAAACCTGTTTTAGCATGAAACACTAGTTAAAAAGCGTTAATTTAATTTCGCTTTGCAGATTTGAAAGTATGTAAATACTTTACAAAACTAACAAAATCGTTATTGCCTGGCGCCAACGGATTGTTCTTCTACAGAATCGAAAAATGCTGAGAAAGCAAAAATCAGTCAACTTGTTTATAATATCATAAATATGTTATATGATTTTTCAGCAAAGGCCGAGGGACTTGACAAAGTAGTGTAAAATATTAGGCACAATTCAGACATACCGAACACTTATAACTCGCTTGTGATTCAAACCTTGGACACTTTGTATCCTTAGAAATACTAAGTCTAACTCAAACATTAAAATTGAAATAATTTGCATGGACGAGAGAAGGATAGATGCTTTTTTTTTTTTACTTTTTTGCTTTCAAAGCCATAAAACTGATGAAATACGAAAGCTCATAGACAACGTTCTTGTTATTGCGTTTCTGACAAGATTTCGCAGTTGAGCTCTAATCTATCTAATGAAAGCGTAGAGATAATGTAGTCAGTTCTTTGATCCGCCGGACCTGCCAACTCATCTGCCTTATTATCCGCGCTTTTATAATTTTTATTACAAAAAATATTTTTGAATGAAAGCAAGAACAATAAAAAGAACAAGAATAGCATTTCTGGAAAGAGCCGCTATAACATTTTCCAAATATTTTGCATTGTATTTACCAGCGTCAAATAGAAATCCGACAGTCAAAAATAGTTCACGTGTTGCAACGGCCACAATTAAACAGTCGCGGCTAGAGTCTTGAAACTTTCCAACAGAACATCTAAAATTTGATGGTCAGAAGAGTCACATTTATCGGTTTTTCCAGCCTTGGTTTAAGTTGCCGAATTTCATGATATACCGATGTTAACTGCACTGATCCCGTTTGTAAGCTCTCTCCTCTCTTTTGGTTTATTTTAAAAATATAATTATGTTCTGGTTATAACGTTAACCCCCTTGCATACTTCAGTTAAATTATAGCCGGGTCTATCGTTTTGAAAGCACGCGCTGGATACACAACTTATCTTCTGACTGATAGAAATACAATAGGGAAACGAACGATAAAAGATCGATAACCAGCCTGAAACCTTTGCTATACCCCAAAACCTTTCCGCGTATACTAAGGACAGTTCAAAGTTGTGCTGCTCCCTTTTTTTGTTGAGTTTATTTATGTTACCACGGTAACCACGATAACGATTTAACATTCAGGTTACATAAGAACAAAAGTGTCGGACGTAAAATTTACGGAAATTCGGTACATTTTCGGACACATGTTTTACCATTTCGGACAAATTTTAGACAAAAATTTTCGGACACTTTTTGAAGGATCGTAAGTGATATGATTAGAATTCAACTTGACCAGGGTATGTTGTGTGAACGTTTTTACTCCAATATATTTATAAACATTAACTACATCAGAACAGAACACAAGTTTAAAGTTCACTAAGATAATTTTAAGGTAAAGACACACTTCAATCATCCACAAGAATTTGCACACATATGTACGAAATCCGCGCTCTTCAGTCGAGGGTCAGCAACATCAACCTCAAATGCTACACGCTTTTTTTTTTAATAAGAACCAGTAAATTTTGGCTGAGGCTAGTTGTTCTTAAGTTTTTGAACAATTTGAGGCTCAATTGTCCTTAAATTGTTTTTGTTTCCATCCGTATATACACTTCGGCACTGTCATAAAACTCGTGCGGCACAGTTTTGATTTTCTTCACTGCTCACTCAGTGTTTCTAACTGCAGAAAGAACTGCAATGAAACGCCACATGTAATGACGTGATGTGATGTGTTTTTCAAAAAAAACTTGCAGCTACATTTTTATTATCTGAAGCCGAGCCTCAATTGTTCTTAGCTTGTTCTTAATTTTTGGGCAAATTTGAGCCTCGTTGTTCTTATAAAATTTTTCTTATAAAAAAAAAGCGTGTATTTTAATAAATGTTCTTGTATTTTTATGATTGGGTACATACTTAATTTTTTTTCCATTCACACAAACCAACCCAGAGTGCTAAAACCCTGGCTCGATACTGTACCAAGATAATACCTAATCGCACCAGTTTTTTCTCAAAAATGTACAAGGGTCACTGATTAGACTAATACGGGCACGGAAAGTTCTATCGCGATCTGGACATCTAGGTGGTCTCCTTGGGCAGGTGGTAAGGAGGTCGCTTTGGACTTACGCAGCTCACGTTTCCGCTGTGTCTTCGCAACCTTGTTTTGTTCGAAGAAGTGCCGTTGCTGATTTGGCCTCGCTAGCCTGGCCGGTTTAGCGTTTGGGTCTCCTAAGATTTGATATTGATATAAAACCCTTTCAGTGACACTTTGAGACAGTCCTTGTAACGTTTTTTCTGTCCACCCTGTGGAGTGAGCGCTTTCACTCTGCAAGTTCACCATAGCACAACCTTTTGGGGAGGCGTGTGTCGGACATTCTGACAAGGTGGCCAGCCCACCTGACCTGGGCTCTCTTGAGCAGAGAAAACGCCGCACCTAACTGTCCACGTGGTGTCCTTAGTCTTCGTCGACAACGAGGGACGAACAACATCAAGTGTCACTAGTTGCCTGTGTGTATCCACTTTCGAAGTAGCCATCAGGTGATGTTGCATGAGAATTAGGCATTATTTTACAGTTTAACAGCATATTTTCTCCACAGAATACAGTATGCAAAAAATGTTCTTAGCAACTTCTTAAGTGTTGAGATTTTTTCAGCCTTAACGTTCTTGTAAAAACAAGTTCTAATAAAAGAGAGTGCACTTTTATATTTGCCGTATTGTTTCCAGGGCCAGTTTGATATTAGCTTTATAGTGAATAATTTGGCATGCTATTGAATAACACACATGCACAACAAAGGTTTTGTTTTCTTTTGCATTTAGCGTAACAAATCTCTTGTCATTTCGGTGAAAAAAACCATTTTGGTTGAATACTGTAGTGTTCTTAGCTAATACATCCGAGTCATTTTTATTTGAAGAGCAATTTCGTAAGCATACTGTCTTCTCTTTCTAGTAAGTTTTGTGGTTTGTCAAATTCAACTATCCTCCCTTTATCTAAAACAATTATCTTGTCGCAGTCTCTCAGAGTTCTCAAACGCCGTGAAATAGTCAGCAATGTACGACCTAACATATCTTTTTGCAAGACACGATGAAGCAATTCATCTGTCTCTTGATCCACACAGCTTGTCGCTTCGTCGAAGACAACAATCTTGCAATTCCGTAACAGAGCGCGAGCAAGGCAAATGAGTTGCTTTTCTCCGACACTAAAGTTTGCTCCGTAATCTGTAACTGTTAAACTGAACTTATCAGATTCTACAGTTCGTTTCTCTATGAGATCTGCTAGTTGAACCTGGCTCAGTACATTCCAGATTTCTATATCACTGTGGGCACTCTCTGGGTCCAAATTTAATCGTAAACTTCCATTGAACATAACCGGGTTCTGAGGAATTACCGTTACTGCAGAACGAGCCGCAGGCAGATTAATAGAATTAATGTTTATCCCATCAATAAAAATTTGCCCCTTAAAGACGGACATGCGGCACAGTGTTGCCAAGAGTGAGGATTTTCCGGCACCGTTGCGACCGACGATCCCAATTTTTTCACCGCTGTTTATTGTAGCAGACACGTGCCGCAGTGCTTTGGGCCCTCCTGAATGATACACTAGAGAGACGTCCTGAAATTTGAGCGAACCCTCCCGAGGCCACCTCTCGGGCGGATATTCTTTATTGTCATAGCCGTTTTCAGGCTTGAACTTGGTGTAACTCAACACACGTTCAACCGATATCATGTGACTTTCCATATACGAAGCGACGCGAAGAAATCGACGATATAACACGATGAAGGTCAAGGCTTGACTTATGGACAGTCCAATGAATGCTGCAGGATTACAACGACGGAAATAAATGAGAATTACGTTTTATTTTATGAAACATCGAGGTAAAGTGAGGGTTATTTTGAGGTAAAGTTTGGATATGACTTAAGGATACCGAAAAACCTTAGAGGTAAGTATTACCGTAAGATAGAGCTATTGCTTGGGCAATATGGCTATGGCTTTGGCTATGGCTATGGCTATGGCTATGGCTATGGCTATGGCTAGGGTTAGGGTTAGGGTAGGACTATGGTTAGGGCTAGGGCTAGGGCTAGGGCTAGGGCTAGGGTTATGGCTAGAGCTAAGGTTAGGACTAGGATTATGACTATGACTATGGCTATGGCTATTGCTAGGGCTAAGAATTGGCATTTCGGCTGAGGCCGAAGCTAAAGCAATTAAGAGCTCTGACAAGAGCTGAAGAGCTATAGGGGTTAGGGCTTGGCACATGGTAGACCTAGGGCTAGGAGTTGGCATATGGTGGGATAGATGTAGAGCTAAAGTAAGGCAACGGCTAATGCTAGGACCAGGACAAGACCTAGATTGACTAGTGCTGGAGTTTATAACTTAGGACTAGGGCTAAGGACTGGGGTTAGGGTTAATAGAGGTTTTTCTGTTTTTATTTTTCTTCTTTTTTTTTGCCTTTATTTTTGTCAGTGCTACAGTAGTTTACATTTAGAGAATTGCATTTAATAACCATTACGAATCCTAACTAATTACTTAATACTTAGCCCCTTGTTCATTGCATATCATTATATATTCAACCTTTTGAAAACAATTTTGAAATCAAGCCCAATTTCGTCTTGAATTCTTTAGCATGATTTATTATATAGCGTTCAGTTATATGTTTTTGCCTGACTAGATCTGTAAAAGTTGGTAAGTTCGGCTTCATATTACATTTGCGGCTATTTCACGGGGGTAGTTTGCCTAGTAATATTAAAGCGTTACTGAAGTAGTTTTTGCTGTCTAAAATCTGAATCTAAATCAAATTTTTCCACTATGATATTTTGTAGAGAGGGAGTAGGAGTAGAGGATTATGGTAGATAGATTCTTTAAATCGTGTCAGTATCACCCCCCCTGCCCCACCCGCCAACACCCAGCTCACCTGCATCGTCGTGAGAAACCAAGATCACTGAATATGCAGCAACCGCCATCACCAAGACTCCCAGGAACTCCATACGAACTGTTACCCACCGACACGACATAGTGTACAAAAACGTGGCTTGGTTCACAACTTCTTGACGCCTACAAATCAAATTGTGAAACAAAGTTAGGTAAAGCACGTCTTATATATAGCTTCAATGTTCATCTCCGCAGTCTTGTATAACGCTTTTAGAACGCATTTATTATCATCCACGTTTGGACGAACTTATTTTTAGTTCTTCAATGCTCGAGTATTATTTAAGTGCTATCTTAAAAGTAATTAACGCTAAGATAAGTTTAGACAACAGATGACGCCAGTGAATCTGTGCAGGATTCTCTAAAATGTTCTTAAATGTTTTCGTTGTAGTGGAAACAATTTTAACACAATAAAAGGTGGGGTAACCGAACATATTCTTTGGTAAGAGTGGCAAAAGCAGCCGGGGTCATTTTTAGATATCCTATAAGGTAACCATGGAAACGAATTATTCAGTTAAACTGTACAATGATTCATAAGTGAAAGATTTGTAATTGTGCAGCATATTTCATATAGTACTAATAGGTATCTGTATGAGATTGATTAGTTTTAAGAACTGGAGAATTAATCTCCATTCCAAAATAAGACAAAATAAGAAGTTACTCCCAATTTGTTAATTACGAATGTTCATGTATATAGATAAGTAGTAAGGCTGACGTTTTTAAAAGAAACATTTTTAATAAGGCTGATAAGTTTACCAACTTGTTATTTGATACTTTTGGTGGTGAATTAGGGTTGACAAAAACTGACAAAAACCATTTTTAGTATGAGAAAGCGTTGAAGACCGAAAAATGGAAAGTTGCTGGTGATCGCCACGTTAAAGTTCAGTTAAGGTCCTGTTACAATACACAATTTTCTCAGCAACTTGTCTCGCAATGCTTGAAAATGTAGCGTTGCAAGTTGCCGAGGGTGAGTGTTATACTACAACGCGATTTCAGCAACTTGCAATATTTTTGGCTGAGCTGCCATCTTTTATAAGCTTGTTCTCGTACCCAGAGCTCCTCGGAACAAAAAACAAGAAGTGTGCGCATGCGCCCTTGTTAAAACTGCCGTAACATTGCGAGAAAAGTTGCTGGAGGGGTGATACACTGTGCAATGGTGTTGCCAGTTGCTGCAATCCGTTGCGAAAAGTAGTCTGATCTGAGTTATACTTCGTGCAACAATTGCGAGACAACCCATGCTACACTGTGCAATTCTCCGGCAATTTGTCTCGCCGAACGGCATTGCGAGATGAGTTGCTGAGAAAATTGCGCAGTGTAGCAGGGCCTTACGTTTCTTATATAAAGAGTACCATTAACAAGCTATAGCAGCTCTTTGCCACATTTATCACTCACATGGCCAACTGGACTGCCTCCTGCCTGTTGAGGATTTCAAAACTCCTTTAAGTATCAGTTTATGACTATTTCATAATTCGATGCATTAGTTGCATTGCTAGCTTGAAGGTTAACGAGCCTCAATCTTTGAGTACTGATATATACCTTGCACATGTTTTGAGAGACAGTTTTGCTAACTTTTACTTAATCACTTCTGTATTTAGCCCTTACCCGTGAAAGGTTTCCAGTTGTAGATTTTGATTCCCGTACGTTCTTATTGTTACTATTCCCCTCAAGGCTTCCGCGATCTGTTCAAACAGCGGCGTTTTCTTTATATATTCGATTCTCTTTAGCTCTCGTGCAGAATCCAGATGGTAGTACCATAACCAAACGCATAAGGAAAAATAAGGGCCAAGCGCAAGCAAAATGATCGGGTTACTATACACAAGAATGAAAAGTGTCCCCGACAATTCCAGCCCAGTAATGAAGGAATCGATAATGTTAGTCTGCATTTCTGATCCAAGATGAGCGACATCGCTGCAAAAGCGATTGAGAGTTCTACCAGCGGGGTTGGTGTCGAAGAAGGTGATGCGGCTTCTAACAAGTGCAGTCGTCATGAAATGATGAAGGTTTTTTGTGCAGTTAAGGATGATCCACTGGAAAAGAATAGCGCTAACAAAAGTCACTAATACAAAGGCAGTTGCTAACCCAGAAAATATGGCAATGTGTTTTAACTCGCGCTGTCTGTCCGGGCTCATGTCACTCCAGTAAGCGTACCACGTCTTCAATGCCACACGAAGCACTGCAGAAGTGAAGGTAAAAATTACTTTAACAACACACCAAATTGTATTCTGTTAAGTATAGTACAGGTTACATTACAAAACCGCGTTTAAGAAAGTTTGCTTACAATTAATTCAATTGAAATTTGGCAGTTTTATAGCTAAATAACTGAAGTTCAAAATTATGTCAGCTTTTTTTGAAATTTCAAAAACTTTTCAAGTTATCACGATAAAAGCCCGCCGCTTTCGATTACGAAAGTGCTATTTCGGGGTTTTGGCTGTAAAATACAAACAAAGTGGCCTTTCAAAAAACGCTGACACAGTTTTGGACTGCGAGAAGAGTCAAATATGAAAATGTAATAATTGGTGACATCAAACGCAACACGTCCGACTTGGAACTCCGGAAAGGGATACAAAGATCGGAAAACAAGGTGTTCGTTCTCTTTATTTATTTGAAATTACAAAATAAAAATTGAACAGCGATTTAAAGAATTTAATAAGCTTTTCAGTGATATATAGGTTTATGGGGTTACGTGACGAAATTACAGAAATATGCTCCATTAACCGAAAACACTGCTCAAACTGAACAGAAACCTTAAATTTTGGCCATTTTTCAGTCTCACGTACTTATTTAAAGTTTTTTTTTATAAAAACAGTGTAGTACAGTGTCCTGCGACCGTTAGAAAACACAGCTCTGAAGCGGTACAAAGGAGCCATGAAGCCAACCAGACGTTATGAAATCTCTAGCAGTTTTTTACAACTACCACGCAAATGTGTTTGTTTACTTACAACTGCCAGAGGACATCACCCACAACAATACAAAAAGTGTGATGGACGAAGCTCCTGCTCTGAAGAATTTCCAGTACGTCAAGACTGACACTTCGCCCACCATTCTGTCTTCATCACTCGGCTCCGGTCCCAGGGCAGACTGCTCCAACTTTATATCGTCACTGTTGTTGAGCAAAGGTAATAGGCATGATGACGTTTTGCTGATCAATTTCACCACCAAGCCTCGCATTCAAAATGCAAATGTGTTCCCAAAGGATAGAA
>JAOBYH010043225.1:0-12180 GCA_025403525.1 Umimayanthus kanabou | reverse complement strand
GGGGGGGTCTCAGTAATCAGTTAATTTTTTGGCCGATTCTCAGTAGTAATCAGGTAGATTTTTTGATATCCATTATAAGTAATGAGCTAAAATTATCCTCAAATCTCAATAATCAGTTGAAATGTTAGACGATTCTCAGTAACCAGTTAACCACATTCAGAGCCTCCTTTACGGGAGAGGGAAGTGAAACCTTCGAGGTTCACAACAAAACATGCATTTTACCTCCAATTATGATAGAAATGTGTGTGATAATATAGAGTGCAGACTAAACATAGCTCAGTGATGTAAGGGACTTAATAGTGAGTATTGAGTAGTGAACTACAAAAGAAAAACATGTAAAGGGGACGGAAAACGAGGGAAGACAAGCACAATCTCTACAGAGAACATTCAAACTCCCTCCCCCTCCCCCACTGTTAAGAATTCGTCGATCTCCAATACTCGTAGCTTTCAATATCAGTTTGTATTGTTGTATATGCACATTCTTTTTGAGTTGTTGCGGGCTGACAGTAACAAATAATCTTTTATTCCAAATAACTACAAACCCATACACCTCACCAGATTTATACTATTCCGAAACATTTACAAGAACTTCAACGTATACATTAACTTACCAAGAGCCCCGCAATCAAGGAACCAGTCAACACTTTCGCAACACCAATCTGTAAGAACTGATCTGTCGCAGAAAGCCCCGCTACCGCAACATTTCTCGTTCGTGTAGCAACTTGTTGTTCTCTTCTCGATCATATTTCCCTTTTCAGAAAAGCACCAAAAGACGTGTCATTGTGTGAATAAAAATTTAGAAAAACACTATGTTATACTGTAATTGAACCAAGTTAATTCATTTTACACTCTTCCCCCGCCATTTCCATCTCCCGAGTTTTTCCAAAGAGTTTCAGGGATAAGTTGAGCGATTCCGCGCTATCGTCTTGAAAATGCCATTTTAAATCGAGAAATAGATCGGAATCTCGGAATCAAATTAGGAGGTTGTAAAATCCCTCCGAGCCAAACTCTACGCCCACCTAATATATAAGGTTAAGCTTTGAAGGCCACCTACTGAATTCCAAATGCAAAAATGATTATGTAATCAAGCCTATCGCATTTTCCCCCTAAGCTGAGGCTGCATAAGGCGTAAGGAAGGCTTCTAAGATTGTTAGAGAAACTAAATAAGATTCTTAACATTTTCAGTCAGATTACAGGGAGGGAAGCTTTAAGTACCCACGCCATATTCAGACCTTTCAAACACAATAACCGTTAAAGTAGAACTCCAGAGTTTTGTGGCTTTTTCTCGAATTTATTAAGAAACTTTTTTTTGTGTTAAAGTTGTACTAATTAAAGTTGTCCATGCTAACAATCTTAATTCAAGGCAACTGCGACCTTTTTTGATGTCAGCAAAAAATCCAAGAAAGCCACAAAGGTGGTCAATTTCTGACGTTTGTGACGTCATAAAGGAAAATACGAAAAGTAGTAGTGTATTATTCTGTGTTATTTGTTAAAACCAAACAAGTAAGCAATCATACCTTGACTTCCAAAAGCACTGCCAGCAACATCAACACTAAACAGCAAGTCACAACAATCTGAAAAACAAATGTTGAGATACATGTGAGCAATTATATCCTGATCTGGACTAGATTATTAGGAAGTTGACGATACTAGAACGGTGAGGGCTGCAACCTAAAAGTTTCCTTTTTTTCTCTTCTTTATTTCATGCATCGTTGAACAGTTTGCAATTTATTCCAATGTGAAGGAATATGAGCGGCAGAGAATTTATGGATTTATGTTTCCACATTTACGTTGTCAACAAAACCCAAACATTGTTCTCCAGAACCTGAGAGCGCATGTTGACAAGCAGTACTGTATTGTGTTTCCTAAGTTGGCCGGTTTCGTATATTAAGGATCCCTATTATCAATCGCTAGACTTACACTCGGTCTCCCTCAACCTTCGTTTTTTCTTCACTCAAATTTAAAATCATGATAATTTGAACTCTAAGATGACATGCTCTTATCGACTCAGGGACAATCTATTTGTGTCAATCGTCTCCCAGTACCATGTTTTATTTATGCCGTTTTAAAAAGGAAACTACGAAGGAATTAACAGTGTTAAATAGAAGAGAAAGATATGAAAATATACATGTTATTTGATTATTCTCTTTTTTCAGTTTTATCTTTTAGCACAATTTTTCGTGTGAAAATAGAAGTGCTAAAAGTATGGTACAAAAACATTCCTTTTCTCAGTGTGTACGCAAAATTTTTGATTAACAGACCCAAAAGCAGTGCTCTAAACTCGATGTAAAGGAAATGGTCAAATAGGAATCCCGTCGGTCTGTCTTTAACTGAATTTGACACATCTTGCGTTATATTACATTATTTTTCCTGTTTTTCTATCATACAGCGTAACATATCACTTGCAAATCCGGCATTTAATGTATTTGGCTATGGACTGCTGCTCAATAATCTCTAAGGGCGTAGCCGATGATACAAAAGAACAGTTCTTCTAAAAAAGTGCAAAGAATTCTGTTACAGGTTTGGAGAACCAATATATTTTAATGTTTGGGAATGACTCAATGAGGTTACTGGCGGACTATCTGTTACTCTCACTTAGATAATCAAAATATTTACCTTCATTTTGCCAAGCAAATCAGTTTGATCTGAAACTGTAAAATAAATATAAGTGCAATTACAATTAAAAAGATTAAAATGAAAGGACAACTGCTGGAAATGATGAATATTGGCTAATTTCTCAGTGGTATACTTCAATTATTGCAATGTAAAGCTGCAAAACATTGAGAATTGCTAAAACATTCAGTAATATCATGGCCGACTATCACACATTTAACATCGATTTCCTAGTCGTTCAAAGACATTTAAGCAAGAGAACGAGGTTGACTAAGATCAGTGACTCTGTCCTCAACATCAAAAGCATCGCAAGTGCATTTGGCACAGTAGGTTATTCATAAAATTAACGCAAAACTTCCTCGCAAACTGGCCACTTGGCATTTTAAGCCTGATGGTTATTACTTCTGGCCATTACCATTCAGCAATCAGGCCCGGCGGAAGCAGTTCAGAGTTGGTCCGGCTAAAATAGGATCGAGAGCTGAAGGCGCGAGTACACTAGTGGGGTCCGGGGACATGCTCCCTCGGGATATTTTGAAATTTAGCTTCTCTAAAATGCGCATTTCGGGCATTCTTAGAGAGAATTAATGAAAAAATGAACCGAAACTTACGGTGAAAATTGCATGTGTTTAGCAGAAAATTGACATTTATTTCAGTACAATAATGGATATATTCAAATAATTGGTTTTTAAAAGTAAGTTGCAATTCTTTTGGCGGTTTAAAAGCCCGTGTTCGTAACATTCCTGTGTTGTAACTGAAATAATAATATTCCTTTTCTCCATCAAACTCCTTGTACTCGGAATTAAAAAAAAAGATTATTCATAGTTCACTACAAAGTAACAATTATGCAAATTAAAGTAAAGTAAAGTAACGTAACGTAACGTAAAGTAAAGTAAAGTAACGTAACGTAACGTAAAGTAAAGTAAAGTAACGTAAAGTGAAAGTTAAGTAAAGTAAAGCAAAGCAAATTAAAGCAAAACAAAGCAAAGCAAAGCAAAGGCAGAGTAAAACAAAGTGATTTTGTTAGGCAAAGCAGGGCAAAGCGAAAGCAAAGCAAAGCAAATCGAACAAAGCAAAGCAAATAGTAAAGTAAAGTAAAGTAAAGCAAAGCAAATTAAAGCAAAGTAAAGTAAAGTAAAGCAAAGCAAATTAAAGCAAAACAAAGCAAAGCAAAGGCAGAGTAAAACAAAGTGATTTTGTTAGGCAAAGCAGGGCAAAGCGAAAGCAAAGCAAAGCAAATCGAACAAAGCAAAGCAAATAGTAAAGTAAAGTAAAGCAAAGCAAATTAAAGCAAAACAAAGCAAAGCAAAGCAAAAGCAGAGTAAAACAAAGTGATTTTGTTAGGCAAAGCAGGGCAAAGCGAAAGCAAAGCAAAGCAAATCGAACAAAGCAAAGCAAATCGAACAAAGCAAAGCAAATAGTAAAGTAAAGTAAGGTAAAGTAAAGTAAAGTAAAGCAAAGTAAAGCAAAAGCAAAGAAAACTGAAGTATATTAAAGCGAAACAAGCGAAGCAAAGCAAAATATGGTAAAATAAAGAAAAGAAAAGAAAAAGCAGAGTAGACTAAAGTAAGCAAACACAGTAAAACAAAGAAATGCAATGTGAAAGCAAAGTAAAGTAAAGTAAAGCAAAGTAAAGTAAAGCCAATCAAAGCAAAGCAAATCAAAGCAAAGTAAAGTAAAATGAAGTAAAGTGAAGTAAAGCAAAGCAAAATAAAACAAAGTAAAGTAAAGCAAGGCAAAGTAAAACAAAACAAGCAAACTAAAGTGAAAGTAAACTATTAAAGCAAAACAAGCAAAGCAAAGCAAAATATAGTAAAGTAAAGTAAACAGAAAAGAAAAGAAAAGAAAAGCGGTTTAATAGTTTCCCTTAGCAACGGATTGTATTTCTTTGTTTATTCCGTTACTACCGACGTTTTCCGTCCGAAAATATGATTTATTTTCAGCAAATCTCCGATACTCCCATCCTTTCCTTACCTCCCACAATGCAATTGGGGTTTATTACTGTCAGAAGTTATCAATATTGCGTGCGAATTATTTCGGATGATAAATTCAAAATTACGACGCCCAGACATCAGCAAAAGAAAAGAAAGAGATATCACGACAAAAGCCCAGCAGAAATTGCTCAGGAAGCAAGAGAGGCGGTGTTTATCCAGTTTATCGATCGAAGCCATGAGAAAACATGAGAGCACGGGGCCTCCAATTCGTCTGCAGAACACTTCGAACGGCATCCCAGAATTCTCCTAAATCAAAGCCAAAGTTACAAAAGGTGGAGAATGTGTCTACGAAAAAGTTACTGAACAGTGACTTCAACAAAATAGAGTCAGGATGAGGCACTTTGTCCCGTAATGAGTCAAAACAGCTTGGACTTGGACCCGACTTGGAGCAACCACGCCGACGGATTTCACGTGACTACAAGCCGCAGGACTATGCATCAGGCGTGTGTAAAAGGTCAACGTCAAGACTAAAGCTATGGTAGAATAACAAGAATCGATATGGCTTTAATAGCAGAAAGCATGTTTTTAAAATGCTGCGAATGAGGAACAGAAAAAAAAGCCAAGTTCCAACCGGAAGTCAGTTGAGACGTCAGGGAGTCCATATGAGGTTAATCGCAGATCAGCTATGGTCTCCGAGATATCTGGGAGGGAAAAACTTGCAAAATTTTGCTCAAGAATGAATTTGACACCCGCATATAACCAAAAAAGCTTACAATGAACAACAGACACAAGCAAAAGATGTTGCAGCAGATAATGCCCTAGAAATAATGTTTGGCGCACGCACCCTCCTACGACAAATTGAAGCTGAAGAGGAACTTTCCAAACTGAACACAAAGAAGAGGGGAAAGATGTTGCAGTGACAGTAGATGGAACATGGCAGAGGAGGGGGCACACTTCAAAAATTGGAGTTGTGTTTGTAATTTCTGTACAAATGATGAGATATTGGATTATGAAGTAAAATATTTTTATTGTCAGGTGTGTGTGCCAAATAAAGACATGGACAGAAACTGTATTCACTGGGAGACAGCGTATGACTCTAGCAGTTTGCAAGACTAATTGTTCCAAATCCTGGGGTTGCCGCTGAGTAAAGCAACACTGCTCATTAACATGGAAATGAGCCCAGGGGAGAACACAATGAGAGCTTTTACAGAAGAGGACAAGATATGTATTGCAAATGTTGCATGAAAAATATCGGGCGTTTTCCGAACAATGTGAAAGAGTCAAAGGACTCCAAAGCAAAACCAAAAAAAGGTGGCAAATCATATAAGACTGACAGCTTTGGATTAAGAAATACCCCAGAAACAGTTTTAGAAAGATTAAAATAGGACTGAGGCAGCTCATAAGAAAACTTCAACTGCTTCATCTAAATTTCCAAATTTCTAAATTTGACACGGAACATACATTTGTTTGCAGATGAAGAGGTTGTAGTTTTAGCTAGCTATCAAAGAAGGAAAAAGGCCACAAATGGTAAAAAATGATGTAAACATGTAGCAAAGTTATTACCTATCCCGTAATAAAGTTTTCGACCGTCTTGAAAATACCTTTATTTGCGAAAACACTTATTTGGTAAACTCTGTAGTAAGAAATGATTAACCATGGAAAGAAAGGCCCTTTTCTCAACTTTTAAGGGTGCCAGCAGGTGAACACTTTGGGAACAATTATCTCCACTTGTATTTTATGAATCGTCATAAAACTTGAAATACACATTCAGTGTATTCTTATCTGTGATTTAAATAAAGCATTTTTGGAAATATCGAAAATTGACTTTTGTTGCTATGGAAACAAGGTTTTGGTCAATTTCTCTACGGTAATTTGTCGCGGTCAAATATCCTCTATTTAATAAAGCTGGATGTACCAAACAGGTTTTGTCTGTGATTATTGTTTTTATTGTGTTATTTGCTGACAAAAATGTTCCTAAGCCCATTTTACGACTTAATTTTATGCAGCATTTCCATGGTAGTACCAGCAAAAAGGTGGCAAATCATATAAGACTGACAGCAAACAATAGTGTCCTTCTGACCTGTCTCTGGGAATAAACTGTCGAAATTTTAAAATGATCCATCAAATTTCTGAGGAAAAAGAGCAGAAAATGACCTATTATTGTGCCTGAAAATATGCCGCCTGTGCTATGCCTGATCATTTAAACCGATATAGTATTAAACGCCGCTGTATTTAACAGAAACGTTCCTGGCTATATCATTTGGTTTTTACAATGAAGCATTTGAAATTTCTTAAACTCTGTATGCCTTTTTTTCTTACGCATGTTGGTTTAACGTCACGTGTAAGGAAAAAATGTTCCTTGATCTATTTTACTGACTATTGACGAACTTCTCCACACGAATTTGTTAAGAAGTTGCGGAAGTCTTGTTTACTACAAATTTTTACAATCAGGGTTAGCAAAAAGATTATGGAACTACCAAGAGTATTTACTTTGAAACAACATACTTACTAACTGCAAAATGAAAATGTTCTTACCAAAGATTGCAGCTCTCGACGGGGTATCAACCTACCACGACTGGAACCAAAGACGTCAACACCTCGGCCACATAAGGTCGTTCTGAAGAGTCGTGTTTAATATCAAACACAAAAATTTATCGGTCGCAGCAAGGGCATTTTTTTTGTTTGATTGTTGCACCTCTAGACTCTCTTATCCAATCAGTGCCACGGATTAATCGTGACGTAACTCCAAAGTGCACAGTGAATGTATATTGAACAACAAGTAACACCGCTGACATGTTTGCATTCTTTATAAACAATAGCAACAACAGTCATATTCAAAAAGAAAATCTGATCACGAAAGCTAAAAACTAAAATCTTGTTCTAAAATAAGCCAATAAGTTCAAATTTACAACGTAAAGTGGATAAAACTACCCTAGGTTCCAGTAAAAAGACTTCGCTCATAAAACCGGGCGATAATATCGGACGCCTGCTCTCGGCCGGTTAATTAGCCAAACGTGAGGCCGAAAGCCAATATTATGGCCCGCTATTATGGGCAAAGTCCTTTCCTCTGGCACCCTAACCTCCCGCTCTACCACGCAAAACTTGATGCAGAATCAAGAACGAATAAATACAAAGAACACACACACGAATAAAAAACGAAACAAAAATAAAACGAAATGAAATGAAATAATGGAAATAAAAGTAATCAGTCAGCGAGTTTCAAAATATCACGACAACATACCAAGACTAATTTAGATGTAAAGTGGGGATTAGGGCGAAAAGTGATTTGCTAGTTGGCTGTTGTTGGGGGAGGAAGACATTGTTCTTACAATAAGCACTGGATATTGCATGGCCCCAGCCTTGTTGGGGATATACAATACTCTATTGTTTCTTTAGATATACATCTTAGTTTACATACAGTCGCCCCTCCTGCTTGGCTGCCAACCGTCTGTGGACCGTTAGATTGTACCAATATCGATATGAATATCGGTTTTGCTTTATGCCGCCCCGAGTGATAGTAGTCTCCCCTCTTGCTTGGCTGCGAGCGTTCTAACGGTTCATAGACCGTTGGCTGAGTGTATAAACTAAGATGTATATAAAACAGCGTTGTATATCCCAAACAAGGGTGTCCCCATCCGGTATCCGTGACTTACTGCATGGGCGATCTCCTCATCCACTAACGATAGTTAATTAGCAAATCATTTCTGGTTCCAATCATCAGTTGCATCTAAGTTGTTCTTGGTACGTTTTTGTGACATTTCAGTTGAATTTTAATAATTGATTATTATTATTATTATTATTATTATATTTCATTATTTTTATTATAATTTTATTTTGTCTTCTTTTCGTGTTCTTTGGACTTCAATTTCTGTGTTTCTGCATCAACTTTTAGGTTATATTGATTGCTCCGCTAATCACGGGGAAAAGTTCTGCTGGTATTTTATGTTGACACAGAATTTTTATGGAACATTAGCAATGGAACACTATCAAACAATTCATTTCAGGGAAGAGATTCGTAGCCCGACATAACCAGGGGTTTGGGATTACAACGCCCGTCTGCGCCGCGGCTAGGGGATCACAGTTTGCGCATGTGTGGATTACTCGAGATGTTCCGTCACCGTACACAAATCTTTATCAGTGTTACAAAGGCTTCGTAGTTCATCCACAATTATGAGTCAGCAAAATCTATTTTCGAACTTGGTTTTGATATCTTGCAGTTGCAGTTTATTTTTTTACCCTGGAGGCAAAACATTGCTGAACAAACGCAACAAAGTTGATATGATGGCTTATGCGCTCAGACATTTTTCTATTGTGTTTGGAATGAGCACAACTAACCTACCCCATGACATTTTTTTCATGTCGAATTTTATGTGAACCAAAATGTTTCTGTTGGTTAGTTGTTGATATCCATTTCCAATTTTTTTTTGCCGTTTTCATGTCGTCGTCGACGAAAAAAGGAGATAACAAAAACGTACAATAAGAAAGAAACTCGCCAAGTCTCGCAACACATTTGATTGCTTGTAAGAGTGCAACAGCACATTGCGGGTTACTGTTGAAGAGGACAAGAGATTTTCTGTGCAGCATAACTTTTATTAGAAGTAAGGTTCCGTCTCGATATTGTATACATACTGCATGCACTATGGCTATCACAAAGAGTTATATTGCATTCATGTTTTCCTCGTTGAAAAGTTTTGATGCATTTCGGACAATAATATATGCAAACCTAAGTTGGTCTTTTAGATAATGCAAAACAAAAGTAACTGAAAACTTGTTTATTTTTCTTGACACTACTAGCAAAATAAGGCAAAATTTCAAGAAAATTTGATTATTCTTCCGCTCTTGTGAATGGCTAGAGTGCAACTAACAGCTTACTGTAAGTTTGTCTTTTTGGCCAAGAGTATATGTGTGTTGCGTGTTTTAGACGATGATGCTTGTCTGATCCTCCACGGAAGGAGCTGCGTATCAACAAATTAATAGCGAGACTCTCACCGCCCATAAGTCAAGGGTTCACAGACGTCCGAACTCTGAATAATAAAACGACCAATATATTGGCGAAAGATTCAGACATAGCGATAGAGTGCATCTATTATTCTTTCTAGAGTACGAAGGTATCAACATCTTACCACATTAAGTATAACGTTTTGTAAAATGGGACACATTGCAGTTTTATTTAGCTTCGCAACCACATCGCTCTTACAGCAGAAGAAATTGCAACAAATTTCTTTAGCGCAGCTTTTTCAGAGCGAAAATTTTTAAACGAATAACAGAAGTACTACTGGAGGCCCAATTCATCCTTTCAACACATCTCTGAATATGTAGGGCAGTTTCTCAAGTCGGTTTTCTCAAAAGAAATGAGAAGATTGCCAATGTGTTAGCGCGCCTTTTATTTTTATTATTTTGATCATACATCTTCTTAAAGTTACGTTTGTTGTATGTCACGGATGTAAAACAACAGCTGTTATAGCCGCTGAAGATTTCAACAGTGAGTCAAAACATTTCGCAGTGGTCCTTCAGAGTAATGAATTAACCAACATACACGTAACAATGGACTAAGCGTGGAAGTATGGCCTGATTGGTGCTAGCTACTGATTTCTTTTTCCAAACGCCACTCCTTATAGCCGCTGAAGATCAGTTTAACATGTACAGTGAGTCAAAGCATTTCGTGACAGTCCTTACAATTCTTCAGAGTAATAAATTGACTAAATACATCAATAGATTAAGCGTGGAAGTAAGGCCTGATTAATTGGTGCTAGCTACTGATTTCTTTTTCCAAACGCCACTCCTTCTTTCTCTCACCATCCGTACACCATTGCGTCAAATGGGAAACGGTTAACTGCACAAGAAAGCTACTTAACTAATCTTTCATAAAAGTATTAAAAGGGCCCTTTCTTTAAACTCTTCTACAGGAATAGGATAAATCTGTGCTACCGACAGTCCAATCCCATTAACCCAAGTTTTCGTCCGGTTTCTAAACTTTTAAGTGCTACACCAATGGATAGACCTGTTGTTAGTGGAAATGGGTTCTTGATTCAGTCACGAAACTTGGACGAACCATTAACGTCATTATTAAGTGACAAGCTAAAGGGAGGAGAGAGGGAGCAAAAATTTTTTGCACATTTTAAAGAAATAGGTACTTCTTAGAGAAAAATAGTGGTCGAAATCCCCTTCAATGTCTTAAATCTTCAGACTTCATGTTTTGTTTTACCGGGGAGTCTGTATTTAAGTCAGCAATCCGTGAAATGGGACAGCGACTATTGATACCTCGACACAGGCGACACAGCCTTAAACAACTATAAATGCGAAATGGATCATTCGTGTTTCTTCTTCCTTTTTTTTTGTCTGACGTTAACTAGCCATACAGAACTTTTTTCAATATGTGTACAGTCAAACAAAACTCTTTTTAACAAACTTGTAACTGGCATAGAGACACAGCATGGACTGTACCCGAATTTGTTTTGACGAAACCAGTATTTGAATCCTTTCCAGCAGAGGACCAATTCATCCTTTCAGTACATCTCTGAATGTATGGTAAATTCCCAAGTTGGTTTTCTCGAAGGAAATGAAAAGATTGTTAATGCGTTATGGACCCTTTTTTAGTTAGTATTAATTTTGATCATATATATTCCTTTTAAAAGTATTTTTGTTGTATGTGGTGTAAAAACAAGCTGTTATAGCTGAAGATTTTAATAGCGAGACAAAGAATATCACTGATGGTCTTGAAAGCTCTTCAAAGCTATACATTGGCTAATATATCAATAGATTAAGCGCGCAAGTGAAGGCTGATTGCATGGTGTTATTTTTTGTCCAAATGTTAATCATTCTTTCTGTCAGCATTTTGGAACCGGCGGGGCCAATGAGTCAAATGAGAAATGATTAATTGCACAAGAAAACTATTTAACTAATCTTTAATATGAAGCACAATAAAGGCCCTTTCTTTTAAGCCCTTCTGCAGGAAAAAGGCCTGTGAGGTAGCACAACTTTGTGTTATCCACGGTCCAGTCTATGACCCCGTGGCATTAAAACCCGAGTTTCGCCTGGTTTCTAAACTTTCAAGTTCTACACCAATGGACAAATCTGTTGTTAGTCACTAAGTGGAAATAGGTTCCTGGTTCAGTCGTTTTTAAGTGTCTTGCGTCTCATCAAACCAAATGAGTTCTTTGCCTGCATTAGCATTTCAATTCCAAATTCGGAACTAAAAGTTGTCATTTGAAAAGCTGTTTGGTCCTTAATTATTACTAAAAGCTTAAAGAATAATCACATAATTGTTTCCTCAAAATCAATGTACGCACAGTCCTTCTCCTGCTGTGTTAGTCACTCTTCTGGAACCAAATGATTTCCATCATAGAAATTAGGAGTTCTTTTCAAAAAAAAGTTTCACTTTGACCGTTAAACATATTGAAAAATGTTTATCAGGGAAGTTGACGTCTGGCAAAAAGGAGAAAAGAACACGAAGGCTTCACAGTGAGCTTTTTTGGCGGTTTGTAGACAAAGGCTGTATCGACATATCAATGGTCGCTATGGTCATTTCACAGTTCTCCCAGTTAAAAGCAGACTCCCCATTAAGATGGACTTGTCACGTTATAAAAGACAAGTGATCCTCTTGAACATTCAAACATAAAGTTAGACATTTAAAGGA
>JAOBYH010043114.1:0-12182 GCA_025403525.1 Umimayanthus kanabou | reverse complement strand
TCTACAAGATAAAATGTGATACAGGTTGAGTTGGGACATTCTCTACAAGATAAAATGTGATACAGGTTGAGTTGGGACATTCTCTACAAGATAAAATGTGATACAGGTTGAGTTGGGACATTCTCTACAAGATAAAAAAAACGGTAATCCATGTTGTAGGTTGTAAAGATGGACAAAGGGACACGTCTATTTTTACTAACATTTTTTTCAACTATTTTGCAACTGTTTACAAAACCAACCTTTGTAAATCGGTTTTTTCAGGAGTTAGTTTTAGGTAGTAGCAGTAGTAGTAATGGTAGTAGTAGTAATTATAGTAATAGTAATCGCCCCCGTAGAGTTTTGGACCAGAGGCCAGAACATTAAAAATATTATTAATAAACAACAATAATAATAACAAAAACACATTTGTATAGCTAGCGTCATTTCCAGCGTGGTTTAATACCGGGTGATTCAAAGATAAAATATGACACTATAGTAACACTGAGATATATAATGCCAAATTAAAACTGTACAGACCGGCAACTATAAGTTGCGAAGTACACCGAAGGCACTACAAGTTTTTATCGTTTGGCAGAAACACAAGATCCGGTATTTCTTTTCACGGAAAGACAAAACTTAACACCCATCAAAAATCATCTACAAAGGGACATGCGACACCTGTTAACAAGAATATGTTGGAGAAAAAACTGCACCGAATTGTGAAACAAGCAAGAAAGAACATGAAAACAAACAATGCCAACCAATCAGAACCTGCAAGTCAATAATCCGCAACTTCTGAATTCCTCGTGGTCATCACAAGCGGTAGTGCAAGGCTCTCTCGTGTGTTCTCTCCTTGCCAGCTCCTAGGCTTTTTAACAGGTTCAAGCATCCTGCTCGCGGGGCCCATCATGTCAAATCCCCACCCTCGGGACAGGGAATAGATCAAATCACCACCCATTGCCCGAAAGCTCCCCCCTCAGGGTTTACTTTGATAGCTGAATAATTATTACTTTAAAACACAATTTGACTTCCATTTGTTCTTACCAGTGGTCCTGGGGACTCTCCTGCGTTCATACTCATTAAGAGTGAAGCTCCTCTTAGTCCTGGAGTAACATTCAGACTGCGTTAAGGAATGAACAACTGTATCTAAAGCTAAGCTACTAATGTTCCTCAGTACCCAATAACTCATGAAAACACCACATAACTACCTCATCATACGGTGATGAACACAGCGTACAAAAACTAACACTATTTTCATTTAAAACTTGATTTCTTGTTTTTAATTGACTATGCACAAAAAAATTCAGTAATCGAAATCAGAAAAAAAGGAATGTCTGATAATTGCGGATTTCTACCGGGTTTTTTTCTTCAAACTCGGCAAAAATGTATATAGTTTTTCAAAGTGAGCATTTTCTTTATCAATAAACCACTTTCGAATTACACTTCAATTCCCGCGAACAATAACCTGAAGTCGAGGCTTCGTGCGAGAAAATACAGCAAATGTATGAAAATTTGACATGAAGCCTGGACTTCAGGTTATTGTTCGCGGGAACTGAAGCGTAAAATTTTCGAAAGTGGTCTATTGCAATAGTAATCTCCTTTGCAACCGTTCTTTGACGTCGCTCCTGTTTTTTCCCTATTCTCCTCTCGGTGGTGATTGGGACCAAAAAAGGACCAACACCAAAGAATGGCTGCAAAGGAGACTACTGATGTCTGAAAAGTAATTTTGCGAATTTTGTACCTGCTATGCTCTTAGATAACTACAGATACCTGGACTGGCCGGGGCCAGTTGTCCATAACTTGGAGATCTAGGCCTCATATCGGGTGGCGGGGCAAGTTGCTGGTTGTACAGCTGGAAGGACTGGAGGTGAGCCGAGGCCCCCAGGTACTGTTTGGCGTGAGGGGACATCGACCGCTGACCAGCAACCTGACATGTTCGGGAAGAATGAAACCACTCATTGAATAGGTCGTAATAACAAAAAACTGCGCATGCGTGAACTGTAGCAAGAGGACCAAGGTGACATCTAAAAAAGCGTTTTGCAGCTAAAATAGGCAGGGTTCGCACTCTTTCGACCTTCTGAAATTCCATGACTTTCCATGACCTTTTCCATGACCTTTAGGAGTTTGCCGTCATTTAACTTTGACCATTTTTATCGGTAATACCTGAAACAATTCTTGGATCGAGCTTTGACCAGCACAAGAACACCTTTAAGGGTATAGGTAGTCTTTACGATATTAAGATACTTATTTATTCAAAAAAATAATTTCATTGAAATCTAGCTACATGTTCGTTACGTTCGTAAATTGCGTCGAGTTTGTGATTTCTTCTCGCTCTAAAAAAGTAAACTAACCAGGCCTTAATACAGTAATTTATATTTTCTTTGTATTTCTAAGACCCAATTCAAAATTCCATCATTTCCCAGGCCTTAAAAACGAATTTGTAAAATTTCACGACTTTTCAGGTTTCCACGACCTGTACGAACCTTGGTAGGACATCTCACTTTTTTGATCAAAAAATTACGCGGCTTTAAACCTTCCACATGCACTTGACGGAGAAAAGACAGATAAGGAAGAATTGTGTTTTTAAAAACCTTGCTATTTGCAAGCTTAGTTCACGTCTTTCCGACTGTCAACTTAGTGATTTCATGAATGAAAGTCAAAAGTTTGCGATAACATAATATATTTTTTGGAAGTCCCGATCAAACGAGGATAAGTTCAAACTCTCATTCTCGCTTGACCGCCAACTCTTGTTCTCTTGTGTTAATAGTTTCGGTATGTTTCTAATGTCAACCTTACCAGTCCCCTCTTTTGACCACGCACATGAGAGTTGAATAAAACTCTCGTCCAACTCTTTTGCTTTTTGATCCGAGTTTTGTACATACTGTGGTTTCTTTATCTCGTGGTTTTAAACAAAAAATTCTTAAAAGTGTTACGGATTTAAGAGACGCTAAAAACAAGTGGAACGGATTTACAACAATTCTTGACCATTAAATATCGTGCTTGATAACAGTGGCCCGTTTTTTAGTTTTATTGTTCAAACTATAATACGTTCATCGGAAAGATTGTCATGGCTAACAGAATCAAATCTCTTTAATCGATTTAGTAAGGCAAACGCAGCGGTTGTCTTCCCCTTATCGATAGAGGCACGAATTCTACTTAGAAAATCAACAATCTGAAACCGAACTGGCAGTCGAAAACTGAAATGCACTTCCTTAGAAATCGAGAAAATCTCAAATAAAGTCTTTAACAAATAAGAATCATCTTCTCTGCTTATACAAACTATCCTTAAATCGGAGTTTGCTTACAGTATATTGTATAGTTTATACCAATTGTTGCAACTGAAGTATTAGTTAATCTGTTTCTTATCTCTTAGAAAATTGTACATAAGGGGCAGGATTTTTCTACTTAACCCACTAGGGTTGTATATCTTGCGCGCTCTACTTTATTTCATTATTTTGCCTTGTAAAATAAGTCTATATATGTGAAAATATACAACCAAGGAACCAACAATTGGTCCATTACAACGGTAACAAAACTTACAGGACTGTAGGTATGCCCTCCACCGTACATAGTTGGCGTGAAATCTGACCCCCAGGTTGACAAACTGACATTGGCACCCATCCCCTGCCGAAACGTCTTCATGGTGCTATCAGGAAACACGGGACTGCCCGGTAAGGTTCCTGACATACTATATCCGGGTGTACCTGGTGTGCCGGGTGTGTAGTACATGGAGGCATCAGTACCACTCATAGGTGTCCGGTACAGGCTTCGGTCCATCTCCGGTGTCCGCAGTATGGCTGTATCGAGTGGTCTGGGGGTTGGCGGGGTGGCCTAAGAAGGCAGTAGGGCAACATGTATTTCCTTCTCAAACGTATTTCTATATTTCTATTCGAATTGCTACAGTTCTATAAAATATAGTTATGGCTATGAAGAATATCTGAATTAAATCTCTGACTGAAAGCGCAGACTGATATCCCAATCGGGAATCTCCGCTCACAAATTCCCAATTGAAACTGGCCGCTACCATAAAATAGTCAGAGATCAAAGAACTTGCCCAATATGTAACAGTGACGTAACAGGTGATGAGTTTCGCAACTTGTTTCATTGTGAATATATTAACATGGTCAATATCATAATCAATTTTTTTTAAATAGACTACTTTCTATCAATGCAAACATTTCTAAATTCTACATTCCAAACATCTTTCGCTACATAACGGCCATGAAAGATAATAGTTTAGTAACATTAGTAGTAATTTTATTTTCCAAATTGTGAGTATGTTTAAGGTGGCTCCCACCTGTTTTGCATTTTCCTGAGCCACTGAACTATACAAAAAGCTTTCTTCCACATAACGGATTAGTGCCAGTTCTTGCTAGCTGGTATTACAACAGGTTCTGACTTATCAATTCTTGTACTCCCAACAGAAATTTTGTTTCCATATTAACTTTAGAGAGGCCTAAATACACCCTATATTTACCATTCGATTGCATTTTACACAAAAAGTAGTCAATGAACTTTCATTTTTATTGCTTCAAAATTGTTTGCACATCAAAGAACATTTTTTAAGAAAGTTTAAAAAAATTCTGTCAAGAGGTTTTAGCGCCACTTTAATATTACAAAATATCAAGGTGGTGCCAAAACCTCTTGACAGAATTTTTTTAAACTTTATTAAAAAAAGTTCTTTAATGTGCAAACAATCTTGATGCAATAAAAAAGGAAGTTTACCGACTACTTTTTGTATAAAATGCAGTTGAATGCTAGAAATTCGGTGTAATTGAGGGCCTGTCAAGTTGCCATGACAACTAAAATCTCAGTGAGAGTACAAGAATTGATAAGTTGAAAGGTTATTGTAACACTGGCTATCAACAAGTAGCAGTAATCTTTTACTACAAACGAGAAAGCCTTTTATAAAGTTCAGTTGGAATGGAAAACGGAAAACCGTTTCGAACAACCTTAATCTTATAGTTATGTCTTTTTTTGCTTATAGAACTGTACTTTCTTCCATATTTCATAAATAGACAGAATGCAAGGCATTATGGGTGGTGGCTGCTGGAGAAAGTAGTGTACCCACCAAAGTATATACCAACCAAGGAAGTATACCAACCAGGGTAGTATACCCACCAAAACGGAGTCCAACCGGTCCTTGACCCTCTGCATGCGTAACACATCTTGAGCAGTGTCAGCGATGTTCATGTGTTTCATGGGTGTGACTGGGGTAGTGACAGGTGAGTCGGGGACTGGGCCTTTCATGGGCGTGGTTGGTGGAGTCTGCATCCTTTTAGCTTCGTCTCTGGCGGCTGAAGCAAAATTTGTGGTCAGCGGCTTATGTCAATACAAAAACAATGTTAAATGGGCTGTACTTTAGTGTTGGAATTTCTCTTTTAAATTGCTCATCCAAGAGAGTTTGAAAAGAGAAGATCTTAACCTACCAAAAGGATCTTTGATAAGTTACTTTTGCCAAGATTCGATACATTAACCCTCGAACGTCCAGGGGGGTGGGTCAAATGGACCCCCCATAGGTTTTTCCGACCTAAAATTTGAAGCTTTCAAGCAGTCAAAATGAAACTTTCAGTACCTGTAGTCTGATAATGAGCGCATCTTTTGACGTTAATTGGATGACGTCATTATTTATAGTTTATGCATAATTAATTATGCAAATTAAAGTTCGAAATAGAAAACTGTAAATTTTTGGGGAAATTTGTTCTAATTATTTCTTTTAGACTCTGTTCTTAATTATATTCCTATCTGAGGTTGCAAACACATGTTTTCTACTAATTTCAGTAAAATTTGCTGCAGTTTTGCGCAAAAATAAATTTTTGAAAAATCCAAGATGGCGGCCAAGATGGAGGACATGTTGTGAAACGAAAAAGCTTCTTGCATGCCAAAGCTTCATCTTTTATGTGCAACCATTTGGAAAATCTATGGGGGGGAGGGTCCAAATGACCCCCCCTGGTTAATTTGTTACAGTAAATAGCTTGGTCGTCCGAAGGTTAAATGAATTTCTTTCTTTGTGTTCCAGCCACTTGTCAATAAAAAGACAAATATCTACAATCCAGCGTAATCGCTGTTTCTAACAGACCATCCATACCATTTGCTTGTTGAAAAACTGAGATTGGTATCCGGAAAGTGCCTTATATCGAGATTTTAGCTTATAAGTCGTCTAACTAGCTAAGGCATTCAAAAAAAGGCCAGAAATTAATCTTTAATATTTTGAATATAACTTCCTCAGCCTTAGGTATTACCAGTAGTTCACAATACCAACAGTCCATTTCACAGTTCTTGAAAGGTAATCAAGCTTCTACATGAAACATGCTTCATCATAAGAAAGAAACTTATTAGCATGTCTATTATTTCCACTTCTCTAACTGTGCGAGGTCAACCTTGCCTCGGTTTCATGTAGAAGCTTGGTTACCTTTCAGGAACTGTGAAATGGACTACTGAAATTTAATATCGATCCTTTTTTCAATAATTGAAGTTTACAATCAATTGAAATTACTTCAAGTTACATTAGACAGCACTCAAATCCCTATGGTTGCCACTAGTTTCAAAAATGTTGCTTGACTTTCACTCACTTTTTGCGTCATAATAATAGACCTGCGTTGGATGACAGTCTCCAAACGAACAGAAGGCCACAATATTGTCCTTGGGATGGAAGTCCACATCTGACACAGCGTTATTGTAACCGAGGCTGGTGTACACAGACACCATGTCACCTGGAGTGCAACAAACACATCGTTAGATCTTGAGTTCTGTTCGGTTAACAATTCTATCGAGTAAACGCCTCCCTTCGAATAAACGGGGCAGATACTAAAGAAAGGGTTTCCCGAATAAGCGCTTACTTCCTTCATCTTCTATAAAATAGTAACCTTAATACAATACAATAGAATAATGGATGCAATTAACAACTGACTATATAGTCTCTTTTCGTTCTATCAGGGGACATAAAGGAACCAACGCACTTATCATAGAATTATGCTAATTACAAAATTGTGATCTTTCACCTGGTCGTTGGGCCACTGTTCTTACTTGCAACATAAAGTAGGCTTATCTTACAACAAAACCATAACACAGCGGTTGACCAGCACTCAAAATACTACAAACACTTCTCACGATAACAAGATTTGGTTACGTAAGCTCACACTCATCCCCACCGCGTTTTCCAACCTGTCTTAGTTTTCCAAACGTCATCTAACCTGTTTCAATGTTCCAAACGTCATCTAACCTGTTTCTGTGTTTTAAACGTCATCAAACCTGTTTCAATGTCCCAAACGTTATCTAACCTGTTTCTATGTTCCAAAAGTCATCTAATCTATTTGTGTTTCAAATATCATCTAACCTGTTTCATTGATCCAAACATTATCTGACATCTTTCTGTGTTCTAAACGTCACCTAACCTGTTTCTGTGTTTCAAACGTCATCTAACCTGTTTCAATGTCCCAAACGTTATCTAACCTGTTTCTGTGTTCCAATTGTTATCTTAACTGTTTCAGTACTCCAAACGTTGCCTAACTTATTTCTGTGTTTCTAACGTTATCTGACCTGTTTCTGTGTTTCAAACCTTATCTAACCTGTTTCTGTACATGTGTTCCCGATGTTATTTCAATTGTTTCAGTTCTCCAAACGTTACCCAATCTGTTTCGTTATCTAACCTGTCTCAGTGTTCCAGAGTTGCTAAACTGTTTCAGTAATCCAATTTTATCTAATCTATTTCTGTGTTTCAAACGTTATCCGACCAGTTTCTGTGTTCCAAACATTTTCTAACCTGTTTCAACGTTCCAATTGTTATCTAACCTGTTTCATAGTTCCAACGTCATCTGACCTGATTCAATGTTCCAAACGTTATCTAACCTGTTTCTGTATTCCAAACGTAAGCCAAACCGTCCTCTGAACCGGAGATGACAAAACTGCCACAAGTGCTCATTGTACTGTGAAGGTGTTCTTTGAAGTTCGAAGCTCCAAGGTATCGCTTCATTATCGTGTAACTTAAAAAAAAACCACACAAACGTTTACTCGTATGAAGTCTACCAAGAATTCCTAGTTTAAATCCATTATATTCAATTCTATTAATTCTAAAAAATAGCTGGGCTACTAATCCTGACGTGGCAACTCAAGAGCTACACAGCGATCTAACATCTGAAAACCAAGTTAAACGTGCGTTTGATGAAAAGAAAACAACTCTTTTGGATCATGTAAGCAAGCACTGGCCCAATATCATATGGTGTATATATGAAGGAAAACCATGGCGAGGAAAAAATTTTACTAGACAATCGTCTAAAATACGTGATGATCCAATCAATAAGATCTTCTAGGGTAATGTTTGTTTCGCGCTTGTGTTGGGCAAATCGATTATTTATGGAAATAATTGTATTACAGTGAAAGGTCTGAACCAAGGTGAGTTAATGTCTGTAGCTGGTTGGAACGAAAGATACACTCTGTATGACGGACCTAACAATGACTCTGAAGATGACTTCCACACAGGTTGTCGAAACGCCCGTCACAACAAGCAACAGTCCTTCTCAGGACTACATTCCCCAGGATGATCAACCAACTACAAACAGAAATAATCGTGCAAAAAAAACCCGATTCCTAAATTGACTGACAATAACCTAACGATAAAAGACAATATTCACTTCAAAGGCAGAATTAGGCGTTGAAGTTCGATTTTCAGTAGATGAGAAATTCGACAATTGATGCCGGAAGTGTATGAGCTTTAATCTTAACTGAAATATTCTTTACAGTTGTTGAATAACATACCTCCTCAAGTCAAGCATATAAACAGCGCTATTACGAGTGTGCACCAGTAACTTCCAGCCATTGGGATGGAGAAGAACGGAGTTGATCACGTGACCCTAAACACGAATACGTATGTGCAACAGTTATAAACGTTTCTGTTTGTAATTATTCTATACAAACTCCACCTAAATTTCCGAAAATTAGTCATTTTATATGTGGCAAATTAAAGTGCTGTATAAATATTCCAAATGACACCTTCTGAGCGATAGCCCTAGAAAGGGAATTGGCCCACACGGAGAAAGAGAAAAATATCTGACACCGGTGGGATTCGAATAAACGACCTCTTGCACAGATCACCGTTGCTCTACCAACTGAACTACAAGGTCAGATGGGAGCTGGTCGTGGGAGATTACGATGGTAATTAGTAAAATTAGGCCGCTCAGCACTGATAAGCATATATAGTATTTTTAAATGTGGTAAACTGAAGTGCTGTATAAATATCCTAAATGATACCTTCTGAGTAGAAGCCCTAGAAAGGCGATGGGCCCACATGGAGAAAGAGAAAAAAGTCTCTGACCCTGGTGGATTTTTCAGAAACTGGCCACTCCAAAAAGAAAGAACGTTTCCAATCTCACGGGCAGAGTTTAAGTTATATACCTTAAGTTCATTATCTTCGATTCTCTTGAACATGATCCAGTCATGGACGTAACCTGAGAAAGAACAAATAGCCGTAAATAATAATAATAGTAATAACAATAATAATATTAATAATCATAATGGTGATCATGATCATAAAAATAATAATAATAATAATAGTAATAAATAATAATAATAATAAATATCGGAGACCTTCGTTCTCAAACGAATAAAGCAGTTAACGACAACTTTCAGTTTGCATTTCGACTTTGGCTTCATCTAATTGCGACAACCTCGCACACAAACAAACAAAACAATTAGATAAAAAGAACAGTAATATGAATAATAACAATATGAACAATAATAGCAATAATCATAACACTAAAAATAATAATGGCCGAGAGAGGACCCTGTACAAAAAGCGGACAAAAAATCTAGTTTACAATTACAGATAAAAGAAACGAATATGAAATTTATCCGATAAAATACAATAATTGAAACCAAAGCAAGACGAAAATGTACGTACATAAATACAAACACAAAGTCCAACACTTTCAAGTGTAATGGCAATGTCTAAGTATATAACTTAGAGCAAGACACTAGACAGGGCTTCCATCATTCCAGAGTTGGATGGAGTTCCTGGAATCCCTTACAGCTGGTTATAGACGGTCCTCCAGTGGTTTTAACGAGTCCCTAGGATCCCTTACAGCTGTTTGTAGAAGGTCCCTAGTGGTTTTAGGGAGTCCCAGGGATCCCTTACAACGGGAGTCCCAGGAATCCCTTACAGCTGGTTATGGAGGGTCCCCCAGTGGTTTGAGTGAGTCGTTGTGGTCCTTACATCTCCTTCTTTTCATTAACCAAAGAAGATTTTACCGCATCCCTTGGGACACTTGAGAAGCTATTTTAACACGTCCCTTCTGGTTCTAGTGTGCCAGGAAGGCACAAATCCCCTGATGGAGGTGCGAACACCACGAGCCATTGTTCTTTCTTACGTTATTGTTAATGGTCGTTAATGCTTACCTCCCGTTGCTCGTTTGATTTTCTTTGGCTTTGTGCTCATTTTTGGGTCCACCATGGAGTGCCACATAAGCACGACACCCGTACTGTCAGCTGAAAACATTCGGTTACCTGAACACAGCAAAACACAAGTATTTAACATGCTGATGCCTTCTCCAACTGGGTTCCTGCAGCTAGTAACTCACAAACTTTAATACTTTTTTAAATCTTTTTAAGACCCGAGTTTGGAACATTTAAGACCTAATTTTTCTTCAATCTTTTATTCAAAAGTTACAATACGGGCCAACTTATACAACTCATAACTCCTGTTCTGTCATGCAACAATAGTTTTGGCATAAAACAAGGAAAGTAAACATGCCCCCTTCTACATGCAAACAGGAGCCTATATGTTACAGTCTAAGGTGGATTCCAGAAGAATTCCAAGGTGCTAATATGTTTTTTTCCGCATTAGACAAGAATATGGTCAATGAAAAAAGAACTCTTAAACACAGATTAGTTTTAAATCTTTTACTTTAAAAACAATACTTATTAAAACTTCTTTTTTAACGAGCAACGTTCCTGTTCCACACACCTTCGGAAGATGTGTAAAAATACTATAGACAGCGTTCTCACCTTCATCATCAAAACAGATGCTGTTGATAAATCCTTGGTGGCCATCGATTTCTCTCAGAAGCTATTGTTTCAAAAAACAAAATATATCACAAGTTATCTCACCATATCACATCACAACAAGTACATTCAAGATGTAAAGTTAATTGCACCAGTCAATTCTAAAACTCCTTCTTCCATTAAGAGATCGTTACTATGGGAGTCCATCTGGTCACAGGTCAGTCCACCATCAGAGTTATAGTTGGGCTGTTCATTATAGCTCTATTTTTAGACGCCACGTATGCACTCACCTAACTCCAGCCCTAACTCTAATCCTAACCCTATTTCTAGGCAAGCAAAATAAAGAAAGATAATATAGATAAGAAAAAAATACGTAGGGCCATTCAGTGAGTGCCAACATGAAGTAGCTTCCTGTTAAATCTTTCCAGTGAAGTACCATACCACCGCGGAACCCGGATGTGGTTGACTCACTTGTCCATTTAAGGTGTCACTGAGTTTGGACCAGACCCTTATTAAACAATCATATCCCCCTGTCACAAGCAGATGAGGGCAGCCAGGGTGGTACTGGGCCGAGTACACAAAACACGGGTGGGGGTAGATCTTAATGACGCTTGTCATCATTGTTTTGCAGTCCCAAGCCCTAAAAGAACCAAACCAATAGTTAGCGCGAGCTTTGCAACACAAAAGGAATACAAAAATGAATGCCGTAAAATTACATATTCTCCTTTTGTGACGCACAAAAAACGTATTTTACAAACGCTATATGTCATGGCATGTTAGTTTTAATTTATTTCTCAGGTATTTAGCCGGTTCACACCAGAATTCCAAGTACGCTCCGAGTACACTTACGTCAAAATGCACTTGAAGTCGACTTTAGATGGACTTGAGAAAAAATCCCGTTCACACTTGGAAAAGCACATGGCACTTTGTCTGCACTTTGCAGCCAACCTGTCAATCACCAATTCGGCTGTGTTTTGATTGGTTAAGTGTTGTCCAAGTGCGTGCTCAAAGGTGGTTTCAGATGCACTTGAAGAGTATTTCGTCTTCTTTGAAGTCGACATGACCACATCGCAACGAAGAACAACTCAAGTGAACTTGCCACTCCTTATATGGAGTTATTTACAATACTTGTTTCAAGAACCTAAGAACCCATTAAAGTGCTCACGCAATTTTTAAAATTTTTCCCCTTTGGAAAAAACAAAAACATC
>JAOBYH010043003.1:0-10509 GCA_025403525.1 Umimayanthus kanabou | reverse complement strand
TAAATTCAAATATCGTTATATAAATATAACGATGAAAATCCTGATAGGGTTCGTACAGTTAATTCTAAACTTTAGTCATGACCACTAGGTCGGGGTGGGGGCTGAAGAGAAAATGGTGGGGTAATTAAAAACACCACATTGTCTTAGGTGGGGTAAAAAAGTAATAACTGTATTTCAGTATTTCCATTGGTGGGGCAGAAGGATTTTTTGTTTCAAAAAAGGTTTGGTCAAAATTTTCTTGTGTTACTTAACACTTTCTCTTTATCCCCCAACCAGGGTGTAAAAAATGACCACTCCCTTAGCATCTCAAGGATACCTAGTTTTGTGTACATAAATTGAGTTTCTTTTATTTTCTTTTGCTCATAAAAGTAAACAGACCCATACATGTGTATACACACTAGCTTTCACTTTCCATGACTTCCCATGACCCAACTTACAATTCCATGATCTCCCAGGCCTGCAAAATGAATTTCTTAAATTCCACAACTTTCCCTGAGGTTTTCTGTGACATGTACAAGCCCTGGGCCCGGTTGTATGAAGAGTGGATAACTTTATCCAGCAGATAAAATTGGCGTGTTCTTAATTTTGATTGGACAACGAGCAAAATTTATCCACTGGATAGGGATTTATACACTCTTCATTCAACCAGGCCCTGTATACTTCAGTCACACAAGTTAAACACACCTCAAAGTTTTTTCTCAAAGCGTCAACTCCTAGAAAAAACAGCATCTGCCAAGTCTGTTCCTCTGCCCTCAGTTTCTGCCAAAGTCTGTGGAGTCTCTCCCAGAGATGAATCCCAAGACAAGTCAGAACCTTTCGTAAAGGGAACCACATACATGTAATTATAATTACATTCACTCTTCAACCAGTAGATAGAAATGTCATTACAAAAATAATTTTAAATTGAAGGCATTCTTAGCTTAATAGTTTTTTTAACTTAGTTGATACTTTTTTAATTTAGAAAACATTCAGATTTAATCTAATAAAGCTGGGTACATGTAATTACAAAAGTTCTAAAACAAAGAAGGAAGATCTGTTTGTAGACCACTTTGAATTTTTCTTTCCTAATTTCATCTTGGTCAAATTAACAGGAAAATGATGCTATTAAAGAACAAATAAAATAGTTATTGATAACTATAAGTTGTTGACAACAAAAAGTAATCGATGACTATTAGTTCTTGATACAGCTTTTCTGACACACAGGAGACAAAATATTAGTTATCGACAACTAATATGGTAACTTGCCAAACAAAGCATGTCAACTTTGTTCTAAGGATGTCCCAAATTGGTTTAGTTGATTGAAAAAATTGGTCGTTGATAACAAAAAGCAGTGTTAGTTATCAACAACAAAAGCATAATTATTTCCTTTTGAAAAGGAAACTTTTATTAGTTGTACAGATAATTGGATTTTTGACCGCTTGTAAATCGATGACATAGAACACACCGTCACTGGATTTTCTACTTACTGACTCTGTTTTGTTATCAACAACTATTTCCCTCTTCTGTGGAGGCAGTAAGATGAACAACTTCTTATCATAATTTAAATTACAATACAGTCACAACTGTGAGCCTACTCACTACAAATCTTCTCTACTATTTCAACATACCTCCTCTTGTGCAATGTCCAGAGTCTTTGCATGCCTTTCCCGTCTTCTGTCACAGATCAAATGCAATGAAGTAAGTGATTACAATTTACTACATGTACGTGTAACAACCCTTCCACACAGTCACTCAACAGTGTGTAATGCTGTGAAGAGAAATCTCAATACCCGTTCTCTACATTACTTATAAACAGTTTGGGAGAACTTTGTGCTTCACCTTATACTCTGCTGTTGTTGATCAGTTCCTTTATTAGGGACCTTAAGCAGCTAGGACTGGAATGTCAACGAAGACAGCTGCTGAATTTTTAACTTTCCATTTTCCCTTTTCTTGTTTGTATAACTCATGCATTTCTTTTTTGTTTTGCCTGAAGGTGTGTGAATATGAAAAATTAGAAGCTCCAGAATTGAGGTTTTCATGTTCTGTTTCTAAAGAAGACAGCGGAGAAGTGGCCAGGTGGTTGCATTCCCACGTGAAGTGATTGTATTCTGTAATTAAGTCTATTGTTTTGTAACGTTCTCGTTGATGTTCCCATCCTTGTTGCTTAAGCTCTCTATTCTTACAACTAAACAACATAATATGCACATCAATACCATCACAGTGCATTGCACCAACCATGGCCACAGTTAATTATTACACAGGCCACTACAGATGAGAAACAGAAGGTGGCTACACTTTAATGTGAATTCTGCTAAAATCTAGACCTTCAGAACTTATGCAAGGCCAGAGTGTTAAGTCTTCAAAGAAACTGCATTGTATGTTCATTCTATATGAAGCCAATATACCAATCCAGATCATTTTACTACTTCTTAATTTTTATCTATCAAATATCTAGCACTCCATTCTTAACAAGATCATTTTGCTATCTCAGTTTTTAAAGTAAAGTGATATTATTATATCACTATTATTTCGTCATCAAATCTTGTAACATTTCCAACATGTTCAAACGTGATTATTAATAGTGTATGCAAGTTTATCATTACAGTGAGAGCACTTGTGAGTTGGCAACAAAATCCGAATGACAGCTGAAGTATTGCCAACTCTTTTTGTCAAACTCTTTTGCTGTTTTGATCTGGACTTAAAATCCATCAACAGTCCCATATAGCTGTTGAAGTGGTTTACATGTACAGTATGATAAGGAAACACACGCACCCTCCAGCAAGTTCTGGTTCTGCCCGACCAATGAGATGGGCTATGAAATCTGTGTCACATAACACATGGATGTGTCTCTCCTGCGGACAACTCTTCAACCCATCATACAAAGCTGCACAGTAACTGGAATTGAAGGAAAGCAGATTAACGATAATAACAATAACAAGAATAATAATTATAATAATAATAATAAAATTTATAGCCTTAGGGCACCTATTTTATGTGCTCTGGACACTTAACATAATCTAAAAATAGATATTGAGAAGTTCACAATAATTGATTTCTAACTTATTATGGTGAACTTTATCATGTTAAAAAACGAATATGCTAATTTAAAAAAATATTAGTTAAAAATGTACTCTCTTCTATTTCTGACTTTCCCTCAAAATTGCATTACAAGTTTATTTCTCAACCACAGTACTGTAATAGTAGTATATACAAGGAGGTACAGTCTGACAGTGTGTGACGCATGGCTAAACCAACCAGCTACTATTTGTTTACATTAACATGCTAATTTAAAGTTGTGCATGTCTGTGTGTGTTTATGTACCATGTGTGTACTTGCAAGTGTGTGTGTGTGTGTGTGTGTATGTGTATACATGTGTATGTGTATGTGTGTAGGCTTTCATGTGTAAGCATTGCCACTGGTTCCTATCACCAATGCACCACTCACCCCTTCTCACTGGGCCCATCCAAATCACCAGCAAGGATGTTGTAGGCTCTCAATACCTTTGACTTACACTCTGTACAAAACCTAAAGAACACAGGTCTTAATGAGAAGTTGAACTCTTTTATCACATTATGACAAAAAATACCCTAGATCTATAGTGTATTATAAGCTCATCCTTCAGAACTTTAGTAGGGGTACAGACATGAGCATTGTTAAATAATGTTTAACTCCTTATATTCTGAGTACTGGTCTCCGTGTTTCAATCCTTGCTGAAAAGATAAACTTGTGTGACTAGTCAACTAAACAAAAATATTTTAGGAGGTATCTGTAAATATTGTAAAGAAAATTGCCAGCAAAAAAATGACATCAGTCACATGTACATGTAAGCACTAAGATAATCTTTAGATTTATACGTCAATAAAATTATGGCTTTCTATTTAGGTTTGCTCATCTAATCAAAATATTTATACATTTCCAAGGAGGAAAGTTGCAGTTCTAAGCAAGATGGGCATCTTATACACCAAAAATGTTTAAAGGAAACAATGGATCAAAACTGTTGGGAATTTCCAGAAAAAATGGGTGAGTGAGTTGGTTGGGGGGGGGGGGGGGTTTCAAGCAGAAAGTCTTCGGGGGGGGCGGATCAAGTTATTACTTTTGGTGCCATACAATCTTCAACAATAATTATCACTGACCTGTGTTTTCTCAGATAACTTTCCAGTGTCTCCAGAAGGGCGTCTGAATCAATCAGAACAACCTAGACACAAGCAACAAAGTCATTAATTCAATATCAATACACATGTGATGTACAAGACAGCACTCTTCCAAAACAATCCCTTTTGCTGAATTAATGGAAATAAAACAGAGCTGAAAATTAAAAGAACTAAGAAGTGAGATTCAACTCCTAGATACATTCATTTTCTAGCTGAACAGTGGCTACATCATATCACATCACATCACAAAAAAGATTACAATCCATTGGGGTGACAGCAACAAAATCAAATGCTAAAAGTCTTCTTTGAAACTCTAACTGGCAAAATACATCAAATAATCATAATTTTTCTGTTCATTAAATGATCACTGATCTGCAAATCCAACTGATCAAAGATAAAAATGCAGTAATCATTAAGTACTGTAAACATTAAAAAAAAGATATGTATAGGGGCAGAAAAAGCGTCAGTATATTGACCAAGACTGGTTAACATTATACCTAGAGCCAGTCGCATTTTAACCGCCAAATAAATTTTTAACTTACTCTCTGCCGTAACATTATATATTTAGTATTTTATTGCATATATATTAAGTAAATTTTTATAATTCGTATTAAGCCCAACATGTAAGACCATTGTATATATTTTTGAAAGATGGTAAATAAAGTGTATTATTGTTATTATTATTATTATTATTAACAAAAATCTCACTCAGAATCTCAGAATTGTTTCTTATATTTCTGATATTAGTTCTTGTGTATTTAATACACATTTAAACTAATATCAATTTGTACCAAATAATTTATTACCAGCAATAAATAAAAAGTGCTGCCAACTCTCTCTTACCTCGTCCCTACACTCCTGTGATAAAAGGTCCCAGACATCTATCCAGCTTCTGATAACAAAGTGGAAACTCAAATTTTACCTTCAATTAATACATTTATTAATAATTGGTTGATGTTGCTATACACAATGTCACTGTCAGATATCATTTTACAGTGGCGATGCAGTCAGAATATGAATATACATTACAATTCAACTGTCAAGTGACACTTCACTGATATTCTCACCATAAAACATGGTTTTACAATTTGACTTTGTGTTATACATGTATATTTGACTTACAACTTTTTTTGTTGCATTGCTACATGTAAAGACCTGTCTATGAAGTTGAGAAGGGTCCTGTGAATGAAGGGGGGGAGAGATGTACATAAGGAGGGGAAAAGGAGAGCTGAAGTCAGAAGACTTGCACATGAGCCTGGGAAAGAGGCCTTGCAAGAACTCACAGGCCCTGGGAGTAGCAAGAGTGGAATGGGGCACTTATTAGGAAGCAATTTCCACCCTAAAATGGGGCTCAGCAACACTCAGTGACAAACTCACAAGGGAGCTGGCAAGGGAAGGGAGAGAGATTCCACTTCAAAATTTCTCGAGATAGAAAGTTGCTTGTAAATATTGAGTACAAAAAATATTTCAAATAGTAGACTTACCCTGAAGGCCGTGATTTATGCGTTTCCAGGGAATGTAGGGGACATCTCCTAAACATTGTAAACATAATGTTTTAACTAGACAAAAGTACATGCAATGTTACTTTATGAAGCAACTTTCTACATGTATCTCATCTTGCAATTTCACAACGAATTCCCATTCTCATTAAATAAGACTTTCTGTTGTTTCCTTTCCCATTCTGCAATCTTATTCCTAACCATTCTATTTGAATCTATGCTCTCAGCCCCAAACACCATATTATGACATATTGCAAAATTCTCCTAATTAAAACTGTTTCAATCTATAGTTTCCTTGTAAACAGGTTGAAGGAATTTTATTTTTCATTTCAGATAAATTGCTGTGTATGATCATTTCCTTTATTCTCATTACCAACCAATTTATTTTGTGTTGATATTGTAAGGAAAATTTACATACTGACAAACTGGCTGGGTTAATTGCACAATCTAGGGGAAACAGTAGATTCAGCCTTGCAGCTTCCACATTGGGAATCAACACCACAGAAGATGCTGTTCCAGATTAGGAGACAGAAATAGAAATGGGTCAGGCACATTTTCAGGAAACTGCATGACAATCTGTCTAGACAGACACTTATTATCTGGAACTCACAGGGTAAAAGAAAGAGAGAGCAACTGAATAATAAATGGTGGGGGTTATGGGAACAAGAACTGCATTACGAACAATATGACTTGGAGTGATACAACCAGTTCTGCACAGGAGATGGCAAAACTGTGTGGCTTTCCTATGCTCCACAAAGTGGCCACAAGAAAAAAGAAAGAAATTTGGCCTAATCTCATTTTTGTTTTGATTTGCAACAGCATTCAAACTTCATCCACTTTTTCATTTTTCCCAATCCATTTTCCATTTCCTTTCCCACTTAAATTCTCCAAACGTTCTTTTCATTTCCAAAACTAACACAAGTTTTGCATAATTTATTTGTTTTTATTCCTTATCCCAAATGTTCTGATCCTTATTTATAATCTTTTTTGAGTCTGTGTTTCTATTCCCACCTATTTTTCCCCTTACTGCACTCAGTCTTACTGACCTGTTTCTTCGGCTTTTTGGAATGTTGTCAACCATTTCATTTAACCTGGAGCTGATTACAAAGACACACAGGAAAACATTAGGACTTGAATTATAAAACCTTCAAATACCCGGTAAATTAAAAAATGTCTCTACCTACCCATGAATGTAGAAGAGTGCATAAATAAACTTTGGATCTTGCATAAAGGATTTGCCGATCGTCAGAACTGGAAGAGCAAGAGAAGAAAACTGTTGCATTAAAAAATATGACTTGTCAAACAATAATTAATATTTATTTACTAATTTATATATATTTATATAATTAAAAATTATTGGTTAAATTCCACTTTGTTAAAATATGTGCTTGATCTGTTGTCATAGCGCATAAAATGAATTTAAAATGGGATAAAAATAGTGATACATGTAAGGTTAAAACATTAACAAATTAAAGTTCTTATAAAATCCTCTAATAAAAGTTTCACACACAGTGGGTGATGAACAATTTCACGCTTATAATGTTTTAGCTTTTCAGCCATTTTTATCCATTTTATCTATCTACTGTATCTATCTGTTTTTCTGTCGGCCTGTCTGTCTGTCAGTCTGTCTGTCTCATTTACACAAAATAATAAGTAATCTTCAAGTTGCTATTCGACCCTTTTGCTGGGTACAGCAAACACAAAGGAAAAAGTGGAATATTTGAACTAGAAAGGTCAAGAGCACAAAGATGGAAGTGCAATGATCTGTTGGATCATCCTCTGTGCTGATGTTTGTAGAAGTACTCACTCCAAACAGTTCAAATTCATGGAGTAGACATATGGCAACTGAGTACCAACTGAACTATTTATAATTATCTTTCTTAGTTTTGTTATTTGCAGTACTTGAACAACACTTTTCAAAATTGGAAATATACATTTAGAGGTACACATTGTACTGGGTTACTATTTAATTACCAATCAATAAGAAATATCTAAAAAACTTTTAGAACTTTGCCACTTACTTCCAGAGTTTGCAACTATCAGTGGTTCCAGCGCTGGTTGTTGTGACTCCACCAATTGACTGTAGAGTCGCTCAACACTAATTTAAATAAAAGAAAAAATAATTACACACTAGTTGAATTTAATGCTTCGTATTCTTGTAAAATACGGTATGGTATATATACAGCTTGCTAGGAGGGGGTTGGTATACATGTAATTACGTACCGTTGGCTTCTCCAAACTCTTAGCCTGTTCCAGACAAGAATAATTTGGTTGAACTTAATACCCAGACTCCTTACCATATCTAAGACTGAGAATGAAAATCCATACCCTGTCCCAGACAAAACACACTAAACTCAGTGGTCTATACATCTGTTCCTCACCCAAAGGCTTGAAAACCCAGGACAGTATCACATTCCCATATAACCGATATAGGGAATGGATGTACTGGTAACTTGCATTACACCATTGACCGAATATACATGCCAAGTATTACAAATGACTTCCGAACTATCTGAGCGACGAACTTGAATGATTACAGAAATGTGTAATGCTGATTAAATTTATTCTGAGCATACTTATGCTTAGGTGTAAGAGAAGGCTGACCAGTCTCCAGACATTGTACAAGAGATGTCAGGAAATAACCGAACAGTTTTTCAATAATAGTGTAACCAATCAGAGACAAAGACTAAGTACTATTCTCATTTTATTATCCAATTGTATTGTAAAGCTTCAGCATATTTCAGGCTTTAAGACTGCAAATTGTTACCTCAATAAACCGGCTATCTTTCATCTAGGGGAGTACCCCCCCAGGACTTCATATGATTTGATTGGCTAATGGATAGCAAAATAAAGTACCTGTAATGTTTACAGCAGAGGATAAAGACACTTATTTAAGTTCCTATTTTGACAACCAAAACCACCCTCACCCCTCCCCCAAGATAGTGAGTCAATCAACAGATGCTGGAAGCGGCTCACTGATTCGCTAACTGAACAATAACGATAATAATAACCAACACCTTAAAACAATACACAACCAAGCAAATACAAAAGAGCTGCTTTGTTGAATGATCACAATAAGAGTCAATACAGCTATGTCCTTACTGAAGATAATTAAAGCTGATTGACTTGGTCAGTGAATTACTGAAATATTTCTTGTAGTGACGACTATCAGTTCTGCCATGTACAACATTGCTCAGTTTGTGTCCTAACAGACAATTAATTTAATTAATACTTGTAGTAACACAGAAATGTGCAGCATGAAACATTTGAAGAATATTCTAGATTTTCTATGGGGGGTAAGTTGGAGCAACAAAGCCTCCAGCTTTAAAAAAATTCTGTAGTGAACTTCAGTGAATCAGGTTTCTAAATTACTGCAACCAAAATCCAAAAAAGTTAACAGAAATATACACTTCATCAATTTCTTAACTGAATAATCTACAGTATATGTTTTTACAGTTTAATATGAACACCAATAAAATCCAAACCCAAGTCACGACAAACATCAAGTGTTCAAATCTTTGTTTAACAAACGTTGTTTAGTGTTTTGTTGATAAGAGTCTGACATAAACTTGACGAGACTTCTCACTGCTTAATAATTCATCCACAACTCTTAAGGCAATCCATGAACTCACCTTCGTCTGCAACCCACACAAGGCACTGCGTGTGACAAGAGGGCAAATACTTCTTTCTGTCTCACCATCAGAGCTACAGATAGTTCATCCTTAGTAAGGCACTGATACCTCTGTTGCGGCAAAAGTGGGGTATGATGATCAGCGAAACGTAGAGTGGAAGACGACTTACATATATAATTATTAACAAACATATGCACTGGTAGTGAGTTTTGGAATCGAGTATTTAGGAATCGATGAGCCAAGAAAATTGTCCAAAAGGCGATTAAAATCATAATCGTTTTATACCGAAAGGTGTATTATGAGCAGAAAGTCCTGAAAGGGAATATGTGTCTGTCCACCAGTCACCGAGTAACTTTCACCGGTTACACAAATCTGAAATGACACTGAAAGTTTTGAATTTCGAGTTAAATCAAAACTTATCAATTGTGATACATGAAATCCGCAAGAAATGGTTTTTTGTGAAACATACCTTCACAAAAGGTTGAAGCTCATTCTCGCAAACATAGTGGGTCGATATGTTCGTCTCAGGGATCTCCATTACCATCTAAGTGTGCAAATAATGAAATATTTACAAAACATTGGAGGGAAAGTCGTCAGGTAAACTTTCAGAATTTGATCAACATTCCCTCTTGAAATACGAGCAAAAGAAGAAAACATAATGACCACACAGTAAACAATTTTAAAATACAGTATCCACTGGGATTAGGCCAAAACAACCTACCGTCAGGGCGTCCTCAATTATCAGAGGAATTTGCCGACGTTCGAATTGAAAGTCAGTTTCATCTCGGCACACTGCGATAAGTTTCGCCATTTTTCTCCGTTTTTTCAAAGCACCTAAAACCACACGTTAAGCTTTACTCTGTTATTACTAAGTAACATACGTGCAGTATGCCAATTAGTTTTCTTTTTGAAGCTCCTTTGTTACTTTTCAAGAAGAAATTACACGTACAAAGTAATTTCTCAAGTATATATGTTTTCTTCTACACGAATTTTCAGTTTACGACCCTCAAGCTCAGCAACCGCGCGTTCTTCCCGGCAGCGCTTGCGTCACATCAGGTGAGGCCGAACAGGATTGTGGATGAGACTTTTGACATGATTTATTCATCCATGATTTATTCTGTAGTAAATTAACCTTTAATGATTCATTGGCCGGTGCTCGTTTTTCATGACTCCCTTATTTTTACACAAGGCAAAACTTCATAATTAGTGCAACTACCGTAAACGCTCTAATAAGTTTCGGGCCCTCTG
>JAOBYH010042892.1:0-12183 GCA_025403525.1 Umimayanthus kanabou | reverse complement strand
TCTTACTAACTCTTTAAAATTTCAAAAATATTGGGGGGGCACGTGCCCCCCCTGCCCCCCTGCTCCGCGGTCCCTGGTGGAACGACACAGAAGAAGCAAAACAAGTCAAGAAGACGACATTAAAACTGTGAGTACGTTCCATATATTTTTTAAGGACAGGAAGACATAAGCAGACACGCCAAAGCAACACAACGTTGCAACTCAACGTTGCAAGTCAATTGCTCAGCAAGGACGTTCTACGAGCAAAAACAGACAAACCACAGCAGCCAGAAAAGTTAAACCCAGGGTGGCGGTAGTTGTAAATCAAAATTGAACACGAGATTCCAAGTTGAGACCTGAGAACTGAGAAACAATAGAGGTCTGTTTCTTTGCAAATGTCATTAAAAGATAACACCCAAACAGCCACAAAACAAGAAATACCGATCAACTCAGCGACAGTAGAGCAGGCAGGCCAGTCTCAAGTAGTGACTACTAGCACGGTAGATCATAGAATAAATATCCCAGCACCCGCACCTTTCGATTCCAAAAAGGACGATTGGGACCAGTGGATAAAACGTTTCCAAGTGTATGAAGCAGCAACCCAGCGCGATGATTTGCCTGATAAGGTCCGAATAATGACCTTGATTTATATAATGGGCGGAAATGCCTCGGATATCTTCGAGAGTTTTAAACTCACCACAGAACAAAAAAACTTATGAAACAGTCGTAAGAAAATTCAAAGAACATTTCAAAGGAAAAAACGTTCTTGTGTTTGAGTGAACACAGTTCATGCGACGCACACAAGGCGATAAAAAGCCTGTGATGTCGTTTGTCGAAGATCTCCAGCACCAGGCTGATCTGTGCAAATTTGGAGATTTGCGTGATGATATGCTGAACACGCAAATAATTGCAGGCTTGCATGATTCGCGAGTTTGTAGGTGATATATGGCAGATGATTCGAAAACTCTCAATCAAGTAATTGCCAATGTCAAAGCTGCCAAATTAACAACACAGCAAGATGAGATAATGCAAAACAAATCCGAAAGCGTGAGTGTTGACGCGACAAAATCAAGCAAACGACAAGTCAAGCATAAGCCGTTTCAGAAGAAATTTGAGCGCAGAGATGAAAAACAAAAACAATCTCCACACCACAACAAAAAGCCTTGTCATAGATGTGGTTCAAAACAAAACCACCCACTGCAACAATGCAGGGCCAAAGATGCCGTATGCCACTTATGTTCTTTAAAGGGACATTATCAAAGTCAATGCCGCACAAAACATGTCCAAAATGTAGGCATAGAATCCAATAACTCGGACGAAGAAATAGTAGTCATGAAGGTTACTGGAGCAAATCCCTGCAGGGAAAATCCTGTAAAGTGGCTGACAGAAGTTCAAGTTGCTAATAACGAGATTATTAAGTTCAAGATTGACACGGGTGCTGACATGACGTGTTTGCCTGAAGATATTTATCTCAAATCGAAAACTAGCCTCAGGCCAATTAAAATGTCCAAAAAGAAATTATTTGGAGCCGACCAGAAAGGTCTATCTGTAGTCGGAACTATAGAACAGACTCTGACCGTGAACGACAACTCAGTGAGAGAAGTTTTGTATATTGTCCAAGGCCTAAAAGAGCCATTGTTAGGCCGCCCAGCGATTGAAAGTCTTAATCTAATAGCAAGAATTAACGAGGTGTCGACAGCGTACACAGAAAGCAAAGCAAAAGCAAAGTACCCCCAGCTTTTTCATGGCCTCAGAGAATTTGAAGACGAGTACAAAATTAAGTTAAAACCCGATGCCAAGCCACATGCAATTGTGACACCGAGACAAGTCCCCTTGCCTATGAAAAATAAAATGAAGAAAGAAATTGAACGGATGGAGAAACTCGGAGTAATACGGAAAGTGGAAGAGCCAACGGAATGGTGTGCTGGAATGGTTATTGTACCAAAACCTTCCGGAAAAGTCCGTATATGTGTTGACCTGACCAAGCTAAATGAAAGTGTATGTCGTGAAAATCATCCACTTCCAGAGATCGACGCCATGTTGGCAGAAATTGGTGAATCAACCGTGTTCACAAAGCTAGACGCTAACTCAGGTTTCTGGCAACAGCCATTAGTGCCAGAGTCACAGCTACTCACCACATTCCTGACTCCGTTCGGGCGATATTGTTTCCAAAGAATGTGTTTTGGACTAAAAAGTGCACCAGAAATCTTCCAAAGAAAGATGCAGACAGAACTCCAAGGGCTAGATGGAATAATTTGTATTATGGATGACATCCTCATTCACGGCAAGATGCAAGCAGAACATGACAAATGCTTGGACTTAGTCTTAAATAGACTACAGAAAGCAAATGTTACACTGAATCCAGACAAATGTGAATTTTCAAAGCCAAAACTCAAGTTCGCTGGCTACCAGATTAGCACCCAAGGCATAGAAATAGACAAAGACAAGGCTGAAGCCATTGAGAAGATGGAGCGCCCACAGAACGTGAGCGATGTAAGGCAATTTCTGGGTATGGTAAACCACCTCCAGAAGTTTGTCGAGAATCTTGCAGAAAAGACAAAGCCCCTGAGAGACTTACTTTCTACCAAGAACCAGTGGTACTGGGGCCAAGCCCAAGAGAAAGCCTTCTGTGAGCTGGAGCAAGATCTAAGCCAGGCACCAGTCCTTGCCCACTACAATCCAGATCGAGAGACGACAATCTCATGTGATGCCTCAAGTTTTGGGCTTGGTGCCTGTATCCTTCAAACGCAAGATGATGGATCCAAAAAGCCAATTGCTTATGCTTCAAGAGCCATGACTTCGACAGAACAGCGATACGCAATGGTCGAGAAAGAATCACTGGCAGTGACTTGGGCCCTAGAGCGCTTCAGCAATTATATTCTGGGGAAAGACATTGTGATAGAGACTGATCACAAGCCCTTAATCCCTCTCCTCGGATCTAAGAATTTATATGACATGCCTCCCAGAATCCAACGATTTCGAATGAGACTTATGCGTTATTCGTATCGCATTGTACATGTCCCTGGGAAAGAAAACTTCACAGCCAACACATTGTCCAGAGCACCCTTGTACAGAGAACTGACCAAAGCTGAGAAACAACTCAATGAAGACATCAGCCTGTATGTTGCAAACATCACTGAATGTTTACCGACAACCGAGCGCCAACTTGATGAAATCCATCTCCAGCAGGACAAAGACGAGATATGCCGAAAATTAAAAGAATACTGCATAGAGGGTTGGCTGGACAAAAGCCAGCTGAGTACAGCCCTGAGACCCTATTGGCAGTACAGAGGAGAAATCACACTCCAACACAATCTTCTAATGAAAGACAGCCAGGTCATCATTCCATCTGCTCTACGACTTGAAGTCCTTGACAAGATTCACACCAGTCATCAAGGCATCCAAAAGTGTCGCGAGAGAGCTAAAGAAGGTGTATGGTGGCCTGGATTGAGCAAGCAACTAGAAGATCTAGTACGCGAATGTCCAACTTGCGTTAAGACACACAAAAATCATGCGGAACCTATGATCCCCTCATCAGTTCCAGAACGCCCATGGCAGAAAGTCGGAACCGACTTGTTCGAGTTTAAAGGCAAAGAATTTGTCCTCGTAGTAGACTACCTGTCACGATACTGCAAAGTTGGAGTGCTAAAAAACTCCACCTCGGAAGAAGTGATTCAGCATTTGAAAGCTATTTTCTCCCACCATGGAATCCCTGAGATCGTAATCTCGGACAATGGCCCACAATATGCTTCTGCAAAATTTGTAAAATTCTCACAAGATTGGGGATTTTCACACATCACAAGCAGTCCAAAATATCCCCAAAGTAACGGCGAAGCCGAACGCATGGTACAAACAGTCAAACACCTACTAACGAAGTCATACGAGCCTCAAGCAGCCCTACTTGCTTACAGGTCTACGCCCCTGGAGAATGGCTACAGCCCAGCTGAAATCCTGATGGGCAGAAAACTGAGAACCACCCTTCCCGTTGTGCCGGACAAGCTCATCCCACAATTACCAGACCTGGCAAAATTCAGAGAAAATGAGATGGCAAGCAAGAAGAAACAAATGTTTGACTTTAACAGACGACATCGAGCCACTAAACTGAGTGATCTTGAACCAGGAGAGAGAGTGTGGATTCCAGACTACAAGAAGAACGCAGTCGTGCTGAACCAAACACCCCAGCCACGATCCTACCTTGTAGAAACCAAAGCAGGACGAGTCCTCCGCCGTAACCGTAAACATCTCACTCCAAACCCAAAGCAGAAAATAGAACATCCAACCAAGACCACTGAACAAGATCCTCCGCTAATGAAAGAAACAGAGAAACCAACTCATTCTCCAGCTCCAATCGAAACTAAGCTAAAGCCGTCAAGCCCAGTTAAGACAACTCGCTCCGGACGGCAAGTGATCCCGGCAAAGAAACTGAACTTATAAATTACCATTCAGTGAGAGACTATTCATGTAGTACAAACTGTGAACTGAGACACTGTTGACATTTGAAATATGTCTATTTGTAATATTGTTTTGTTAGGGATTTTAAGAGACATTGTTATAGTTCTTTCTATTCCCAGAAAAGGGGATGTGATATTAGCTATTAACTGTGTAACCTTATCCCTCATAGTTAATTAGTAACTAATATGTTCGTGACCGAATATAACTATATCATGATCTCATAATCACCAGTTGATCACTGGCACTTGAGCTGTAAACGTCTTTATTAAAGTATTCATAAATTAAACTAACAAGTGGTCTATCCTGAGTCCAAACCCAACAACACACTGCAGAGGGTTTTTACTTTTTTATTTGTTTTTGTTGATACATTTGTTCATGTTTGAGTTTTGTACTAATTAATATGTTAATTGCCGCTTATAAACAAAAATGTGTTCACTTATTAGCTTTCAGAGGGGAAGAGGACAAAATTTTTCTTTGTCATTCAGATGATAAAAATCAATTCAAGATCTTTGTTTTCGTTGTAGTTTTACATGTCTTGATAGTTTCGAGCACTTTAAATTATTCGCCAGAAGTAAAACACAAGAATTGAGTACACAGTCCACATGTTGAAAGTTTTCGAAGTTGAAAAGAAATATACCCACTTATGAAAGTGATTTCAAAAGTTTTTTTATTTTAAGCAATGTAAGCGTATGATGGTAACATACAGATCTACATTACATACATTTCAAATAAAAACAGTCCGTTTTGTAATAAATGTCAACTATCAATATGGTTAAACGTTTTTAGCACACTGAATTTTGGTAATGGCCCATAAATCTCAAAAATGGCCCATTGATTTTCAAGGAAACGGGCCATTGGCCCATGGGCCTTTCAGTCCTTCCCAACCCCTGCTGTCACTGTCATTGCTATAACATTACTATTAGCACATTGCTGCCACAATGCTGTGTTAGTTTTCACTGCCACAGTGCTGTGCTTGCTGTCACTGTTACAACACTGTGCACATCAGTGTCTAACTGCTGTGGGATTCCTCCTGTGTTTACTACAAGACATTTTATGATTAATAAATGTAAATCTAAGTTTACTAGTTTGAAACAATTGATCTGGTATTTGCTTTTCCTACCTCACAATATCAAAATCTGTATTCACCAGGGGGGTCACATTTCTTTGGCCCTTTGCAGCAAACTTGACAACCTTGTGTGAAGACAATAAAAGTCAAAAAGTTAAAATTAAATTGTGCAGGTCAACTTCCTTAAAAACAATATGAATAAATATACATCATTTATGTATACTGTACTATTTACTTAAAACCTATATAATTATGAAAAATTATGAAATTTGAAAAATGTTTTTCAAAATTAAACTTAAAAATGTTTGTACGACAATAATTAAATACCACTGTAGATTATTGGAAATTTACCACTTGAAATTATCTTTCAAAAATTGTGTAGACTACTAGAGCAAATATAGAATTTGGGTAAATTTTGTTCAAGATACAGAAAGAAAAATCCCTAGGTGTGAATACACATATATTTTGGTTGGGTGACTATTAAAATCATTAACTTTATACATTTATTCAGCATCTTTACCGATACTTCAAAAACAGTCTGTTCAGTGTTCCACCTCGCCAACAGACTTGCCAAGAGGGAACTACGCATCCAGTACAACAGAAAAACCATGAACTTCCACCCTAAGCCAGTATATCTTGGCATCACACTGGACTGAAGCCTAAGCTTCAGACCCCACCTCAAGATGGCAGCAGATAAAGCCTCCAAACGGGTGAATCTGATTAAGAAGCTAGCTGGTTCCAGTTGGAGTGCCAATTTTACAACCCTCCACATATCAGTCCTCACTCTGGTGTACTCTGCAGCCGAATATGCTGCCCCTGTCTGGTCCCATAGTCATCACACCTCGACAGTCGATAGGGTACTCAATGATACCCTCAGAGTAATCTCCAGCTGCATGGCTCATGCTTCCTGAGTGAGTCGTTGCAGGCATTGCTCCCTCAAGTATCGGACAAGATCATCTTGTGTTCAAGCTCGCATAAAAAACAAACAACCCAAATAGCCTGGTACCAAGCATCGCTTCAGTTACCGCCAAGGAACTCGCCGCAACTATCCCCTAACCTCTTCCTGGGTAATAGACAGATGGTGTGAGGAGTGGGAGAGTGTGAACACAAATCTTCACCATTACATCCAGACACCATCTACTAAGCCTTCAGGCCACTCCCTCAATCGTGCTGCATGGGCAAGACTGAACCGTCTGAAGACAGGATGGGGAAAAACCAACCACTTCCTCCATACTATTGGCGCAGTAGACACAGACTTTTGTCCGTGTGGTGCCATTCAAACCACCAAGCACCAAATTGAAGCATGCCCAATCTTCAGCCCCCCTAAAAGAGCCCAGGGGCTGAAAGACGTGGACGATTTAACTATCAAAATAAATGGCTCCACTCAAGTGACATTACCATATAACTGTCTGGCAGATCATACGCACGATGAATCAATAACTTTTTTTTAAAATTAAAGTTTCTTCAGAGAAATACTGACACTCAGTTCTAATCCTGAGACCAACAATAGAGCATAAATTATATACACAAGTCAGTTGACTAGGATAAGGTCCATACTTCTAAGCTTCCACGAGTTTATTCAGGTTTACCTTCAAACCATCCTCACTCTCCCCAATAACAATCATTTTCTCTTTCTGTAAGCAGCAAAGAACAAGTTCCAATTCGTTGTCATCTACAAACTGCCCTGAGGAGCGACACCGACTTCTGACAACCTCCAGTGGGAGCACATGATCAGTTGAGTCATGTTCAACAGAATGGTGGTGCAACTGAAGCAAACTCTCGGACTTTTCCTTGAAATGAAAACACAAACAAAGTTCAGTAATATAATATAGATGTGTTAATAATTCTCATTCTCATTGGTGGAAAACCACACTACCTCACAGTTGGTAGTAATTTAACAATTACCATGAAAGCTACAAAGGAACACAGCATCCCCGCATGCATGAATACAAAGACTCGTGCTTAGCAAGTCTGAGCACTTCAAATGCAAAATACTATTAATGTATATCAAATGCAGCAGCAGAATATCTGCAAAAAAAAAAAAGATAAAAATGTTCACAGTTTTGAAGGTGAGCTAAAACTATACAAACCAATTTATACAGGACACATTCTTATTTTAAGTACAAGTGTTGTGATGCATTCATATTTCTCGCATGCTGTTTACAAATTATGAGATTATATTGTGAAGTTAATTCAGGTAGTGTTTTTTGACTTTGTGATTGACACATAAATACATGCAACAACTGATTGCAGAGGACACCTTTGGCTTTATGATAAAACAAATAGAACAGCTTTAACTATGCTCCATTCTGTAATAACTTGGAGTGATACAGAATAGAGGGCCACTTTGTCGACCTTGTTAACCATGTGCACGAATATATTATTTTATTCAATTCAGAAAATATTCTTATTTTGTCAGAATAGTACCAGTATGGAACAGTCTCCTTGTTTTGTCGTGCAGGCCAAAACTCTTCACAGTTTGAAGGACCTCACCATCCAGTACATCTAATTCAGATAGACATTATTTATGCCTTAAATTTCACTATTTCGTCATTTAATTTCTTTTTTTCTGCTGACCACCCAGTATCTACACTAGGCCATGCCTATTTGGTACTTATTTTAAAATAAAGAAAGAAGCATATAATGTGTTATACTTGGTTTTAATATGGCCCAAAGTGCAACACAGTCTGATATCTGTATATGTACTGTCATATTTGGATGATACAAGTTTGGGATATTGTGAAGAATACGCCCCCCCCCCCAAGGTACATTTCATGACATGATTTTTGTTTTTAGAGCCACGAAACTGCATTTGCTTTGACTATGCGTCATTATCTAAATGCCCTAAATAAATCATTGAAGCATTTAGAGAACGATGCATAGTCAAAGCAAATGCAGTTTTGCGGCTCTAAAAACAAAATACATGTCTCGAAATGTACCTTGGGGACGTATTCTTCACAATATCCCAAGTTTGTACATGTATGTACTTAATAGGCCTTTTCACGGTTTTGGCCGCCACCTTGGCGGGTAGGCAAAGTGGCTCAAAATAAGAGAGTTTGTATGGAAATTCGGTGTCAAATATCTTTATTAACACTCTAGTTTCAAAAAAGTTATGAACTGAAAACTTTAAGGTTACGAGAGAGGAACTGAATGCCAAAATTTTAGGCGTCTAGTCGCATACAAAAGCGTCTAGTCACAATTTGAATTTTTCCATACATTTCTCTGTTGTCAGTTGTGTTTCACCGGCGCAACGAAAATCAAAACAAATGTATGGAAAAATTCAAATTGTAACTAGACGCTTTCGTATATGGACGCCGAATTTCCATACAAACGCTCTTGTTTTGAGCCACTTTGCCTACCCGCCAAAATGGCGGCCGAAACCGTGAAAAGGCCTATCACTACAAACCAATCTATTATTTTGCATACTTTATGATGCTGCGCTAAATATCCAACCGTTGTGTAAGTTTATATTCCTTAAAAAATTACCTTCACCCTGTCTACAACAACAAAAGTCCCCTCTAAATCGTCACTGCTGGCGCTCCAAATAGCTCCCAAACCCCATGACACAGATTTCTTGACGAGTCCATATGTCCACGATACCCAGCCATTATCAACACCACTTTTGAAGTCTTCTATTCGTTGTAATTTTCCGCTGTTCAACATTTCTTTCAACACAACATCCAATCCCAGCGGTAGTGTCCCATTTCTGCAGAATATTTCACGAAGTGTATTTCGATCAGTGTATATTTTATCGCAGCTCTTGCACTTGTCAAGTATCAGTTTGGTCCAAAACTGAAGCTTGCTATCCCAATGTTTAGGGTTGACAGTCCTGTCGCTCGGGAAGGCGGAAAACATAAAATTCATCCGATCTTCATCAAACCATTCCTCAGGCCACAAGCTTTCATTTTTGTCCGCCATTTTGTTGTGTTCCGCAGGTAGCGGTTTGACTGCGGGCTCAGCTTCGTTTCCTGGAACAATGTACAAATTTTCTCACCGCATTGCTTGTATTTTTGAGTCTTTTTTGCTGCATTTTCTGAAAATATTATTGTTTAATTCATAACCTAAATACGATAATTATTACAGAAGCTCTAACAACAGAACTAGAGTGTGTGCGCAACTCATTGGCATTGTGACATTAGACGCAAAGTAAAACTGAATTATACGGAGGAGTCGGAGGATAACAGATCATAAACCTCTGACATAAATTAATTGTTCTTGTGCAGTTTTGGAACTTTACAATTGGCTTTCTATTATGGAAATAGTTCTGTTAACGGCGTTGTTGTCTTCTCTCTTTGTCGCCTTATTATTTTTTTTTTCGATTTTTCAAAATAGTATTTTCAGTTATAATAGTTTTACAAGGTGGTACATTTTTTCCACCTTTTTTAGCAGCGTTTTCACGTTCTTTTTGAGCTTTTTCTGTTTTCGGCTTCGGCCAGCGGGTTTGGTACACGCTGGAAAGAAAAATCAACATCATAACTAAGTTTGCAATAAGATCGAGTCGTTTCTAGTATAGGATATGAGGTGCCAAATTGAAAATATGTTTGAGATACTAGAAAGGTGATGACAAGTTTTAACTGGTTTCTCGCCTCTTCTCGATTCTGCGCGGTTTCTTGTGGAGTTTAGGCAGCTTTACATTTTCGAAACACTAGCAAGGTTTTCAGTTATATTTTTACAAGGTGTTAAAACAAGTTCGAGATGTCAAAAAAACCATTAAAATTTCTGGGGCGGATCCAGGGGTGGTTCGGGTAGTTCGGTCGAACCCCCTAAAGTGAAACGCAAATATTTTTACCGTACTTTTTCTTGTAAAAAAAGGACTTTTTAAATAACAACAACAATTAGATAATGTAGGCGGACGTTTGTCCGAACCCCCTCTCACTAAATCCTGGATCCGCCCCAGAAATTTTTACCTGCTTTTTCACCAGCGTTGTCAGAGATTTCTCTCTGTCGCCTAATTTCCTGCAGCTTCTGAAAATAATGTCTTTGTTTCGGTTTTCTCCGACGTCGGCCAGGTTTGCTGCATGCTGGAAAGAAAAAACACGCCACAACTAAGTTCATCCATTTTGGCTATCGGTGGACTTTTGTTTTGAAACTTTACATTCTAGATATATTTTTTACTTATTCAAAATTTCATCCTTATTGGGCCTAACGTTTTCCGGTTAACTCCGAGATAGTATTAACTGTTCTTAGCTTGTTCACACACTTCTAATGTTTGTTGACAAGCAACTCTTTGGCGAAAAAATGCCGCGAAACTTAAATGACAAATACTGTAGTAGCAAGCCATAGCATCAGCTTTTTTGGCACGAACAAGCTTTGAAAGCTTACCGTCATATCATGTGTTCTTTCTTCTACTAATATCTGATGACATTATATTAGTAGTAGCCACAAATATTCACTTGATTCCGAGCAAATTCAGTTTCACAGCTTACTCGTACAAGTCGCAATGAATTTTAAGTGAGGATTCTGTTTACTCTGTCTCGTCTTCTCTGCAGTTTTTCAAAATAATATTTGTGTTCCGATCTTCTTGCACGCCGGCCAGGTTTGCTGCATGCAGCTGGAACTGAAAAAAAAAACACCACAACTAAGTTTGTAATACATTAGTTTGTCCATTTTGCCCATCTGTGGATATTTGTTTGAAATTTAATTTCTAGATATATTTTATACTTATTCAAAATTTCATTCTTGTTGGGCGTAAAGTTTTCCGGTTAACTCCGAGATATTAGAAACCCCAGATTAGAAACCTGACAACAAGTCTTACCTGGTTTGTCGTCACCACTGTTGTCTTGTTCTTGTGTGTTCTGGGCAGATTTAAATTTTGCAAAAAATAGACGTTAGCAAGGTTTATCAAGACACGTTTAAACATGTGTAACAAGAATTGGTGAAATGTTTTACCTGCTTGCTGTCTTTGCTACTTGATTTTTTCAAACTTTCTTTGATCTCTTTCACGGCTCCTGTAAAGTCGAAGTGAAAAGAAATTACTATACAAGTGGGTTTCTTTGAAAATTGAACCAGAAATTAGCCCCTAAAACACTTTACTGTCGGTTGGATTAATGTTTCATAAATAATAAGTTTTAATGGTTGAGCAATTTCACCTGAAGCAGGTCGAAATACATTCGGCTCGCAAAAAAAATTTCGGACGCTAAAATTTCGGACGTTATTTCGGCTTTGCCTTGTCTTCTCTCAACACTTTCTCGTGTTCTGCCGCGTCATAGCATGTTTCTAAAACTGGATAGAAACCCGCGCGACGCTGTTTTATTACTTTAAGGAAACCAAGTGAAAAGGAAGGAAATAAGGCTTTCAATTTTCCAAACTAACTTTTTTTAGTCTATAAGTTTACTTTTATATTATTGAAATATAAACTTGTTATTTATGTTTTACGTTTAACCGTTCGTAGTTTCTGCGGTCTTGACTTGTTTATTTGGCCTCAAAGACAAAGAAGTTGCAACTCCATTATGATCCAAATACGGTAATTATGATTATTATAACAACTATAATTTATACTACATTTACTATTACAGTGGAACCCCGCCTTACGACCACCTCGTTAATACGACCACCTCGTTATTACGACCACCTCGTTATTACGACCACTTTTTTTTGGCCCGACAAAACGCCCATACATTTTCTTATAAAAACACCCCGTTAATGCGACCACCCCGTTTATGCGACCAACGACCACTTTTTTAATT